>BQNB010072315.1:0-32477 GCA_026074375.1 Tanacetum coccineum
GAAAGGACAAATTGCCGACATTCTGACAAAACCACTAGGTACCAATGAGTTTCATTCCCTACTTGACAAGTTGGGCATTTGGCACTTTTTCTCTACAATCAATACAAGATTATGACTAATCTTTTACCATAAATTTATTACTAAAAGTGTCAAATTTCAAACCTAAGGGTTAAAACAGTCAAAACTGGATTTATAAAGCTTTAGGGACTGTTTTTATAGCTTCTAAAACTTAAGGGACTGTTTTGAGAACATAAGGACCTAAAGTGTACTTGTTGTAAAGTTAAAGGACTAAAAGTGTAAATGTGGAAACCTAGGGGTTTAAATGTAAATGTTATATTTTCATAAACATAGGGACTGATTTGGTAATTATAGAAAACCTAAGGGTATTTTATGAACAGAAGTGATTTTATAAACACTTAGTGAATCAGACGAGTTATAATATTATCCGGATATTATACGAGTTAAACCGTCACTTAATAAATACGAATATTTATTAATAACGTTTATACATATGCTAGAACGTGTGTAATCGTATACCTTCCCAAGAGCCATCAAGTAAATACAAATACGATAAACATGTGCACCACCACACAAGTGATAACAGTATATATAAACTAGCAATTTATTTTAGTTTATGCATTAAGTCGTTAGCCTAAACTTGTAGACTAAGACTGGCCGTATTTACTTAGGTATTTGACGGTGTGATTCCTTTGCCATACTTGGATATATTTACCAGTTTCAGAGGACTACTTACTAAGGTGAGTTCATAGCCCCATGTTTTACAATTATTTAAATGATTTACATCTTTGGGGTGAGAACATGCTTTGTTTTACAAATTGGACGCAAGTGTACATTTTATACTATGATTACGTGTTTGCCTAAGTAGCGATAACCCACTGAGCCCTTTATCATGAACTGTCAATTACTAGATTGTGAGCGCGAATGTTATAAATAGATCTATTTGGGATTGACATCCCCGTTTGGGTGAGTAGCGCTCACTGTGCCGGGTTGCCGGACAACAAACGTATACCATGTCGGATTTGGGATGTTGCGGGTTAGAACATCATTCACGGGCATTTATTGGCAATTTACTGCATTCATACATGTCGAGCTTCAGTGTCATGAGCTTAGGAAAACGTAATTACTTTTTATGATGTTTGCATCTGTTGCTTAATCATACACTTGGAAATCTTGCGGTCCTACTATTGATTTACATAAACCTATGAATTCACCAACTTTATGTTGACGTTTTAAGCATGTTTTCTCAGGTCAATAAGGCACGAGGTGCTCAGATACATTAGGGGTCACTTTTGGAGAAAGTCAATACTAAAGATTTGGGTCGTATTACATTTTGGGAACATTTGTTATAAACCGAAATCTTTACTTATATTGTCGAACAATTTGAAGCCATGAGCTTATGTAATGAACAAGTATTTTGTTAATACAATGTATCCTTTTTAAAACGACACGTTTAGTGGTCGTTCTCATATCTTGTGCTATTGATCTATGAAGTAACGCCCTTGGATATTCAATATTCCGCTGCTACCCAGATTTAGGGGTGTTACACTAAACCTGTTCAATCTAACAACAAAGTTTAGAAGGGATCACTTGCATTCAAAGTGATTTCATTGTATATGACAGATCCAACACAAACAACACACAAACCCTAGAAAAGGGATATTTAACCGTCGGCCTGAGAAAGAACGATAACGGCAACAAAAACCCTAAAAACCAGATAAAGAGACGAAACCCTAAATTCTACAACCCTAAACATGTAAGGATCGCATAAAGATGATCGGAATAGAGTTTCTAGGGTTAGCCGTCAACAATGAACAAAACCGCAAACCCTAAATAAAAGATCGACCCAAACCCTTTTTTAAATCAAACAAACCTAAATCAAACCGTTTATATGATGTTAATAACACACAAACAGATTTATGATTGGGAAAATAATCAAGAAAATATGAGTATATCGATCAGAAAAAAATATAGGAATGGGGTTGGGGTTTTCTATATTTTTCTCTCCTCTAGGGGTTTTCTTTATATTCATAAATGTAATTTCTGAGTTTTTATGTATTTTATACATTCTATATATGTAATTGTAGAGTTTAGCATTGTACTTAAAATTTTGGATCAAGGAACTTGGTAAAAAGTTGATTTGTAACATACTTGATTTGGGCAGTTTAGGTCAGTTGGTTAGAAAGTATATTCTGGAAAAATCTATGGACCATGAGGATTAGAGAAAAATGTAGGCATGTAGAGCTATGTTTTAGCTTCGTTTTCCTGGGTGGCACTCGTTGTGACGATATTAGTTTGTTTTGTTCTCGTGAAATACCTAAGATTTTGACCAGCGAAATACCTAAGGTTAGACTAGCAAAATATCTAGGTTTTTCCGCGAAATAACAACTTGTTTTGGGTTTTTTGGTTTCGAGTTTCGTTAATCGCGATCCTTCAACGATCATAATACCGTGTTTAATATTGCTTGAACCATTCTGAATCAAAAACGCAAATTAAAAACCTACGTACTGTATAAACGAAGAAGAAGACCAATTTAAGTTTACATGCATACGTACATATTTATAATTCAAGGGGTCAAATCAATTTTGGTAGGTTCAAAATAAAAGGTTCAAGTTGTTTTTGATTTTAAACTTTTAACCTTGATCTTTCAAAAGGTTTCATTTTTAACCCTTCGTTTTCACAAAGTTTTATTTTTAGCCTTAGTTAATTAACATTAATACTATTAGTCCTTTTCTTTTAAAACAATTTCAATTTTAACCTTCAATTTTTAAACATTTTTCATTTTTAGCTTTTATTTTTCAAACTTTTATTTTTTAGTTAACCATTTAGTCTTAATAATTTTCACCATTAGTCCTTATTTCAAGTTTTTTATATATAATCGTTAATTAAGATCAAGAACTTTAATGTCAATAACGATTTCAACAACAACAAATCACAACAAATCACTTTATCTACTTAAGATTCGTAATTCATTTCACAACAAATACGATACAATGGAGACAAAAGACGTGCATGCAATAAAATATAAGATGTCAAAAGCAAAAGAGAGATGCATGACATATTTTAGATCATTTCATTTACACTTTCAAGTTCTTTCAAATCAAGACTTAAAAGGAACTCGTATCGAACATGGATTCAAACGGGCATTTATGTCACTTTTTGGTCAAGATGATGATACTTTCACAAGTACGATGTTCCTCAATGTGGATCAACTAGAGAAGCAACTTGACAAAGATGAATTCTAAGAAGATGGATCCATGGCTGCCTTTTGGGTGATCAACAAACAGTTTCAGAAGTTCATCGATTTTCATCTACTCCTCAGTTTACTTTGAATTTTGACGTCAAATGACAGACAATTGCTGAATACATTGGAATCGAAGTTAAACAGTTCAGAGACACATTACGTCAACACATGGGTAATGTTAAAAAGTCTGTTGCTGAAAGAACACGTCACAAAATACTGTATGACAGAAGGGTGGATAAAAGACAGATGCATAAGCAAGAGAGTAAGGTCGATTTGGGAAAAGCATTGGATGCTGATTTGGTTGTCATGAAAAGCAGTGGGACTGAATCTGGAAAGCAGGATACAAGCAGCAGGTCAGGGAATGATGCAGATGCTGATAATGCAGATCTCAAACCTGTATATGACAAAGAGCCAATGGCTGATGTACAATTGATAACTGAATGTAATGTATTTGCTACAAGAAAATAGCATGTCGAGCAACTCGAATTCAATAATGAAGGAATGGTTGACCAGGATGTTGCACAAGGTCAAGTTACAAGTCCTATGCTTGATTCATCACTTGATAACAAGACAACTGGATTTTCAAACCAATCTCTCGAGTCTGAAAACATTAACTCAAAAAGACCGTTGCCTAATTTCAAAAATATTTTTCAAAACTCGAAGCACATTGCATTGCTCTTAAACTTAAATATCAAAATCAAGCTTTAAAATTAGGACAACATGGTCCATTTTTGAAAGTAAAAAGTAATGAAGCCAAGATCAAACATGAGATAGATGAAATTGAAACAATTAGCATCGAATTGGAACATAGTGTGGCTATATTACTTACTGAAAATGGGCATTTAAATAAAGAAAAAGAGCATTTGAAACAGACTTACAAAGATCCTTATGATTATAACAAAAAGACACGAGTTAAGACCAAAGACCATAATGACTCTCTGATTTTTCAACTGAACAATAAGTCTACTAAAAATGCTAATTTAAAAGCTCAGCTTCAAGAAAAGGTCTTTGCAATTGCTTCTTTGAAAAATGAATTAAGAAAGTTAAAAGAAAATAGTGTGGATACTAAGTTTGCAAAACATTAGTCTTGGGGAAACCGATTTTAAAACCACTCAGAAAACAACCAGTTGTGAGCCAACCGATTGCGTTTAAATCTGAAAGACCTCAAATTTCAAAATCGTAGTTTGCCTCCCAAGTTGATGTGAAAAAGATTTGCCAAAACCAGTCACTCAACATTGTTTACCTAAGGAAAGAGAATCTGCTTTTGCAAAACCTAATCACGTGATTGCATCTAGCGAATCTAGGAATAGTCTTAAGAACATGCTAAGATTTAGTTCAAATGACATGGTTCATAATCACTATCTAGATGAAGCTAAGAAAAAGACACAAGAAAAAGATAGGAATTCAAAATCTAGTGTGATGCATTCTACTAGGCTACAAAACACTACTAATGGTAGCAAACCAAAACCTAGGAGCAATAATCAAACAACTAGGAGTTTGCATGTATCTAAGAGTAGTTGTGCAATGTCAAATGTTGTGCCACTAGTAGATCACTCTAGGAATTCTAGTCCTTTTTCGGATTCCAAACACTTTGTTTGTTCAACATGTCATAAATGTGTCTTTAATGCAAATCATGATGCTTGTATAACAAAATTCCTAAAAGAGGTGAATTCAAGTGCTAAGATTTAATCCCATAAGACTAGAAACATTAACAAACTCGTAAAACAGAAAAGTCATACTCAAAAACCTGGTAGGCAGATCTTCACAGGACATAGTTTTTCTCCTAATAAGTCTTCCGCTGTGTATGAGAAAACGTCTCCTAGATCTTGTCTTAGGTGAAAACCCACGGGTAGAATTTTCAACACTGCTAGTCTTAGGTGGGTTCCTATGAGAAATATATTCGCTTCTTGCATAAGCAAGGCTGACAGTGAACCCACACATGGTTCCAATATAGATATCTCTAAAATTCATGTATGCAAACAAACTCTGGATTTAAGTGCAGGTACATCAATCAATGTTTAGAAGGAACAAAGTGTTGATTTAAGTGAAGGTACATCATATAATGTCAATAAGGAAACTCTCAGAGTGTGGTTGGTGAAAAGCTGATATCTCAAAAACCAGTGTTGCAGTAAAAATGATCAGAAATATGACGTTTGAACAAAACGGTTCAAGCCTCGCACCACAACTTCAACAGAAGTTCCTACAACGGATATGATAGTCATGACGTCAATGATAAAGTTGGAAAGTCTATTCGCTCATTTGTTTGATTAATATGTCAATGGAGAAAATCGAGTTGTTTCAGTCTTCTGCTACTGTTGATGCATCCGATAAACGTCAATAACAATGAGATTCAACTTCATCTACTTCAACTCTAGCCACAACTGCCTTTGCTAATGGAAACTTCGACGTGTAAATATATTTTTATTTTTTCTCTTTATTTTGATTTATAAATATTTTTGAAAAAAAAAGAAAATACAAAAATATAAAACCAAGAAAAAGAAAATACAAAAATAGAAAATCTCTCAAAAACAAAATACAAAATCAAAAAATTTCAAAAATACCAAAAAGAATCTTCTCGACATTTCTTTTAGAATCTATAACATTTATGTACCTAGAAATGTCGATTAACATTGACACGGGTGTATAAATGAAGTTTGAGCAAGAGTTCAAACGTTTCAAAACACGTCCTTCTAATTTTCTCATATGGCTTATAGTTACTTTAGATTGTAACCCGTAGCCAAATGTCACATGAAAAACAAGCTCACTGAAACAAATACTTACGCTTACTTTAAAATAGAAGAGAAGTCTTCTATCATGTGGTTTTCAAATTGTTGAACACAATTTTTCAAATAGAACTGTAAATGTCATAATCTTGTGTTAATACAATTTGTGGTATCTTATTCATATCTAGAATATTATTTGTGGTATCTTTAAAATTGTGTGTTCAACACTCCATTCCTCACATAATTTCTCAAAATTGTGGTACTAAAAATGTCATTTTTATGTGGATCAATTTTTGAGAGGCGGCTTTTAAAAACCAAAGCCGTTAATGTATTTTGGGTACATCTCATAAATGTTAATTTTATGTATCCAAAACATTCAGTAAATTTAAAATATGGTATTTCAATGTCAGATCAAAATATGCACTGTTCACCAAGACATCTAACTCCATCTTCAACGTATTTGTGGTGTCATATCATTTTTTCTTGTAATGTTAAATTTTTAATTCTGTGGCATCTCGCATATATTGTTGAAGGGGAGCAATCAGGAAAATATTCATTAATTCATGCAACTTTGTGGTAATATTTTTCTCCCCATGAAACTTTTCATGTCTCAAATTTTAATCAATTGGCATTTCAAATACTAAGAGATTTAATATTTGAAATAAGGGGATAAAATGTGATTAAAATGTGATCCAGAAGAATATGATCTTTAAGACTCTAAGTGTACAACTTCTACCCACATGTGTGAAACAATTTCAAATCTCGGTGCACATGTGTAGGGGAGCATTTCTAAAGAATAAAACTCTCAGAGTGTTAAAACGTCTTAATTTATATCAAACACTCTGATTGCTTTTCAAGGTTTTATGGTATCGATCACTATACCCAACAACCAATTAACTCACGACGTTGATGAATTCATAAAGTGGTTAAGGTTAGGTATAAGTCCTATGATCCAACCAGAACCAGAGGGATCTACCCATGAACATTCCATAGTAACATTATAAGTCCTTAGGTATTATTGGAGATGAATGAGAATAAGGGAATAATATTGACTAAGACATGAGTTATCACCGGAACAATCACAACATGGTGGTAGTGATGACGTCTTGGTAAACATTAAAGGGGTTGAAGAATGAAAAATAAATGTATGGATAAAGAGTGAAAAGAAAGAAGCCCTCCACACAACTTAGGCAGAAACCGGGTCGGTACATAATCTATTAAAATCACAAAGATGATTGTTGGTATTAAAGAAAGCCGGCATGGACCCAGTGATGCAGTGCACAACCCTTCCCAACCATTTGAGTTTCTCCCAAAAGAAACTTGTCTCATTTGTGACGGAGATACACACGTTATCTGAAAAGGTGGTAGTGAGCTCCAACCTCCGATTACTAAAACCAAAATGTACAAATTGAGTCTAGAGTCAAGAGAGAGATCAAATTATAAATCTCATTAGGACACAATTCATGTATAACACTTGTTGTTCATCAATATACAATAATTGGTGTCAAAGAGTCCTACGCATTATCCTTGTGATCTTGCTAGAATATCAGAGTGATTGTTGGGATTAAAAGCTTCTTGATGCTGTTTGGAATTACTGTTGTTCTTAATGATATTTATGTTGCTTAGTCAAAGTTAGTGCTGCTGAAGAATTTTAATGAAAATTATTCTAAGTGTTTAAGACTGCTGGTGAAGTTACAACTGCTCAATAGAAAGTTACTACTGCTAGAGGAAGTTACTACTGCTAGTGGAAGTTAAGACTGCTCAGAGATAAAGACTGGAAAATATGCTAAGTAGTTACTACTGCTCGTACATAAGTTACTACTGTTAGTACAAAGTTAATGTTGCTGAAGGAGTTAATGCTGCTAGTAAAGAAGTTAGTACTACTGAGTTAGTTAGTACTGCTTATGTGATTTGTATGAGATATTTTGGTAAAAGATATGTATAAGTTATTTATTTAGAAGATTATGATTACTTAGGAAAGTATTATAAGTCGTATAGGACTCCTTGGTGTATAAAAGGAGGTCATAGGGCATATAGATGAATGTACTAAACCAATACGAGTCATTCATAGAATTATCATAGCTTCAAGGTCTTTGTAACCCTAATACTTTAAGATTATTCGTATTATTTGCTTAATAATATTGGAGCTTTTATGTATTGTTGAATTATATGTTCATTGTGTTTACTGTTTCATTACAAATTCTTCTTAATATTAAAGATTAGATTTCCGAATAATCTTTAATACACTCAAAACACAATTTCTACATATTTGTTAGATTTATCTAATATAACTAAACCTTATACAAGCTAAGGAATTCGATCTATTGAAGTGGGCTCAACAAGTGGTATCAGAGCTTGTTGAGAAGATGTGATCTAGAAGAATATGTTTGTATACACAAGATCTTGCTAAAAAGATATGGATCAAGATTCTGCAAACATGGTGGCTACATCCAAAGTATCCATGCTCAAATCGGGTGAGTTTGAGTTATAGAGGATGAGGATTGCACAATACATTCAGATGATTGACTATGCACTATGGGAAGTCATAGAGAATGGTGCAACCTTACCAAAAACAACAATTGTGGAAGGTAAAGAGCAAGTGACGCCTATTACATCTGTTGAAGATAAGGCTCAGAGAAAATTAGAAGTGAAGGCTAGAAGTACTTTAATGATGCAATTCCATGAACATCAATTAAAGTGTAAACTCATAAAGGATGCTAAGAAGTTGTAATAAGCTATTGAAAGGAGATTAGGTGGGAATGAAAACTACTAAAAATACTCAAAGAAATCTCTAAATCATAAAATGAAAAACCACACTACTTCCAAGCTCAATATGCTTGATCAAACTTTTGATAGGCTTCAAAAGCTTGTGAGTCAGTTGGAGCTTTTGGGTGAAAAGCTTTCACAAAAAGATGTTAATAAAAAGTTATTAAGAAGTTTGTCACCTGAGTGGAACACACATGCTGTTGTGTGGAGGAATAAAGCTGAGTTAGAAACAATGAGCATGGATGATCTCTATAACAACCTCAAGGTGTATGAACCAGAAGTCAAAGGGATGTCTAGCTCAAGTTCAAGCACACAGAACATGGCTTTTGTGTCCTCTTCAAATAACAACACTAGCAGCTCTAATGAAGCAGTTAATGCTGCTCATGGAGTTACTACTGCTAGCACTCAAGTTAATACTGCTTACTCTACAAATATTGATAACTTGAGTGATGCTGTTATTTGTTCATTCTTTGCTAGTCAACCAAATAGTCCTCAACTTGCACATGAGGACTTGCAACAAATCCATCCTGATGACATAGAAGAGATGGATTTGAGATGGCAAATGGCCATGTTGACTATGAGGGCTAGAAGGTTTTTGAAGAATACAGGAAGGAAGCTTACTGTTAATGGCAATGAGACTATTGGTTTTGATAAGTCCAAAGTGGAGTGCTACAACTGCCACAAGAGGGGACATTTTGCTAGGGAGTGCAGAGCTCCAAGAAATCAAGACAACAAGAACAAGGAAAGCTCAAGAAGGAGTGTGCCTGTGGAAACATCTACTTCCACAGCTTTGGTGTCATGTGATGGTCTTGGTGGATATGACTGGAGTGATCAGGCAGAGGAAGGGCCTAATTATGCACTCATGGCTTACTCATCTTCAAGTTCTGACTCAGAGGTATCCAATGATTCAAATTGTTCAAAATCTTGTATGGAAACTGTTAAATTACTTAAATCTCAAAATGATCAACTATTAAGAGATTTAGAGAAATCTAGTTTAATGGTTTTAGGTTATAAAACAGGTTTAGAATCAGTGGAAGAAAAACTTGAATTTTATAAAAAGAATGAGTCTGTTTATGTAGAAAACATTAATGGCTTAAAATGGGATATTCAAGTAGGAGAAATAACTATTAGAGAGCTTAGGAAGAAGCTTGAAAAAATTCAAAAAGAAAAAGATAGCATTCAATTTAATGTAGATAAATTTGAAAATGCATCTAAAAGTTTAAACAAGCTCATAGAGTGTCAGATTGTTGATAATTGCAAGAAAGGTTTAGGCTATGAAAAATATAATGCAGTTCCACCTCCCTACACAGGAAATTTCATGCCTCCAACACCTGACTTGTCTTTTACTGGTTTAGATGAGTTTTTTAATGAGCCTGTAGTTGAGAACAGTAAAGGTAAGTCTAGTGAAGAGAGCCTAAGAAAGTTAGGAAGAATGATGATGCCCTAATTATTGAAGAATGGGTGTCAGATAGTGAGGAAGAAAATGTGTCTCAAACTAAAACTGAGAAGAAAACAGTTAAGCCTAGTATTGCTAAGAAAGAGTTTGTCAAACCTAAGCAACAAGAGAAAACTGCTAGGAAAACTGTTAAACAAGTTGAGAAACATAGGCAAAACACTCACAGTCCAAGAGGCAATCAAAGAAATTGGAACAATATGATGTCTCAAAAACTAGGAAGCAATTTTGAGATGTTTAATAAGGCCTGTTATGTATGTGAAAGCTTTGATCATTTGTAAGTTGATTGCAGTTACCATCAAAAACAGTTTCAAAATCAAAGGATGGTAAAACTTGTTTGGAGCAATGCTCAAAGGGTGAATCATCAAAATTTTGCTAAAAAGACTCACCCATGTGCTAAAAAGAACATGGTTCCAAGAGCAGTACTAATGAAGTCTGGCTTAGTATAAATTAATACTGTTAGACAAAATATTTCAAAAATAGCAGTATCAGTTAATATTGTTAGACAAGTTAATACTGCTCATTCAAAAATAACTGTGAATGCTGCTAGACCAATGTCATATCTTTCTAAAACAGCACATTCAACTGTTAAGAGGCCCATTCATAAGAACACAACATTCAAAAATAGTGAGTTAATATTGTTAGGGGTAAAAATGTTAATACTGCTAGGCCAAAAGCAGTAGTCAGTGCTGTTTAGGGAAATAATGGTAATGCTGTTAAGGCCTCAACTTGTTGGGTTTGGAAACTAAAGACTAAAGTTTTAGACATGTTTCTAAACACAACAGTGCATCAATCACCCTAAAGAAGTTTGATCATATTAATGCACAAGGCAGATCCAAGTCAGTGATGGCTTGGGTCCCCAAAAGAAACTGATTTTCTTATCTGATGTGCAAGGCAATCCACAAATAGATTTACAGGATAAAAGAGTAATTGATAGTGGATACTCAAGGCACATGACAGGGAACATGTCCTATCTTACAGACTATGAAGAGATAGATGGAGGATATGTTGCTTTTGGAGGGAACCCCAAAGGAGGGAAAATCACAGGAAAATGTACCATTAAAACTAGTAATCTAGATTTTGAAAATGTGTATTTTGTGAGAGAGTTAAAGTTTAATCTCTTTAGTGTCTCACAAATGTGTGATAAAAAGAATAGTGTTCTTTTTAATAACAATGAATGTATTGTTTTATCTCCAAACTTTAAGTTAATTGATGAAAGTCAAATTTTACTTAGAGTTCCTAGAAAGAACAATATGTATAGTGTTGATTTAAAGAACATAGTTCCCTAAAAGAGGTTTTAAAACTTCCTTTATTAAACAAAAGCCGCATTGATGAACTAAACTTAGGCAAAGAAGCCTAGGTCCGACTTAAATTTTAAAACCATGAATAAATTGGATTAAGGGAAAATCTGTAGAGAAGGTTTACCTTCTAACCTTTTTGAAAATGAACAAAAAATCTAACTGGCGCAAAACAAAGAAGAAAAAAATGACAATGAAAAACACAAAAAACACCGTGTTGCGTGTCAAAGGAAATCAGCACAAGCCTTCTTGTAAGACCAAAACAAAAAGAACTCAATCGTCTTTGAATCCTTACATTTGTTGCATATGTACTTGTTTTGGATACCAACATTAGTAAAAAGCATTATGAAGAAAAAGTATGCCAAGTTGTCACAGATGATAGTTTTAATTAGTTTAGGTTTACATGGGTTTTCTTTCTAGCTACTAAGGATGAGACTAGTGGCATTCTTAAGTCCTTTATAACTGGGATAGAAAATCTAGTAGATCACAAGGTTAAGGTGATTAGATGTGATAATGAAACTGAGTTTAAAAACAGAGAAATGAATCAGTTTTGTGGAATGAAGGGTATTTTGAGACAAAAAAAAAAAAAAAAAGATGACAATTAGTGTAGCTATAACTCCTCAACAAAATGGATATGCTAAAAGAAAAAATAGACAACTAATTGAGTGCTGCCAGGACCTAATCTAGCTTATTCTAAAGTTTGACAACTACTTTTTGGGCAAAAGCAGTTAATACTGTTGCTACTGCAAAATAAAGTGTTAGTATTAAGCCTCATAACAAGACCCCCAATATAACAATTCATGTAGAACACCAATTTAAGTTTTATTGAGACCATTTTGGTGTCCTGTTACCATTCTAAATACCATATATCACTTAGTGCAAATTTAATGGTAAGAAGCGAAGAAGGTTTCTTTGTTGGATACTCTTTGAATAGTAAAGCCTTTAGAGTATTCAATAGTAGAACAATGATAGTGGAAGAAAACTTGCATATTAGGTTCAATGAAAATACACCTAATGTTGTAGGTAGTAGACCAGATTGGCTATTTGATATTGATGCACTAACAAGAACAATGAATTATGAGCCAATTGTTGCAAGTACACAGTCTAATGGTTTTGGTAGTAACAAAGCAAATGAAAAGCAGGTCAAGCAAGAAAGGAGACAAAACCTGTCAAACATATACATTTGCTACCATTTATGGGGGACCCGCTGATACCACCATTTTCTCCCAAATCCAAAGATCTACTCATTAAGATGGATCCAAACCTTCAAGTGATGATGAAAAGAAGGTTGATGAAGATCCAAGAAAAGATAGTGAAGGTATTGATCAAGAGAAGGAAGATAATGTTAACAGCACTAACAATGTTAATGCTGCTAGCACAAATAAAGTTAATGCTGTTGGTGGAAAAACAAGCATTGAACTTCTTGATGATCCAAATATGCCTGGTTTGGAAGATTATGCCATGAACAACTTGAATATAACAATCCAAGTCAGTCTTAATCCAACTACAAGAATTCATAAAGATCATCCTCTTGATCAAGTGATTGGAGATTTGCAAGCAGCTACACAAACAAGAAGTATGACAAAGAATTTCGAGGAACATGGGTTTGTTAGTACTATTCAATAAAGAACAAACCATAAAGGCCTTCAAAACTGCTTGTTTTCTTGCTTTTTATCACAAGAAGAACCCAAAAAGGTAATTCATGCATTGAAGGATCCAAGCTGGATAGAGGCTATGCAGGAAGAGCTTCTACAATTCAAGCTACAAGAAGTTTGGACTTTAGTGGATTTACCAAATTGTCACACCCCGACAATGGCAGAAACTCGGGAATGCAACATAATGATCAATCATAACACAAGGTACAAAAAATAGAGAAAACTACATTGCATAAACTCCAAGTGCTATGAAGACCATCAACCTTGAACAAACTCAAGTGATGTCCCAAATCGCAACTAAAATCCACAAATCTCTTACATTTATTCATATGCCCTCGCAGGGGACCATAACCAAACTTAATCCAAGATCTCCAAATACTAAAATCAAACAACAAGCAAGCAAGACTTCAAACGAAATTCCACACGGGATACTTCTAAGTCTGCTATCAATCACCAAACTACTCATCTTTCACTTCACCTGAAAATGATACTCGAAAACGTCAACAATAATGTTGGTGAGCTCGTAGGTTTGACCTTAAACCCAAAAGTTGTGCCAATATTTCAACATGATACAATATGCAATATGACAGTGAAGTAAATTCCAAACAATCCAAGACATAGCATCCCCGCTAATCATATCACAACATCCAATAATAAATCCGGAGTCACAACTCCCAAATCACTAACGCACCTAAGTGACCAACCTCTGGAGCACTATATAAGGCGTACCACACCACAGAACTTTTGCATGCCAAACACAGTACATGCAAGTACCACACAGAACCTTGTATGCCAAACACAGTACATACAAGTACCACACAGAACCTTGCCATGCCAAACACAGTACATACAAGTACCACACAGAATCTTGCCATGCCAAACACAGTACATGCAAGTAATCAACACATAATATTCACATAACAGTCATAAGCACATATCTTGTCCCAAAAACAAAACCACATTTCGCACAGATCATTTCAAAACACATTTGAGTATCATTTTCCCCCAACGGAAAAACCAGTAAAAAGTGGGCCTACGAGAACTCACCTTAAGCAAGCCTTTAGCAACCAACTTCTACTACACAAGCAAATGTAACGACGCCCGCACACGACCTAGTCCAGTTAATGTCTCATTTTAATCAATCATTTCCAAAACAATCTTCACGTTTGATGCATAGAGTTTAGACGCGTTGTACAATTACCCAAAACATCTTAGTGGGTGTGAAGGTTTGAGACGACTTATCTCCACAATCATATCAATCTCATTCTCCGATAATACATACTTATACTATTTAGCGCAAATAGATAAGTAATATAATAAATATTTATAATTATTAATTATAAATATATCTCGACAAGTCCCATTCGTTACATGCTAATCACTTCACATAAACATTCCTTGATTGAAACGACACGGTTTTAATCACAACCAAACAAACACCTTAGGAAAGTTTTCAAGAAAATTATATTTTTTCGTCTTTTAGTGAATTTATTAATTAAATAAAATAATAAAATAATATTTTATTATTAAAAATCAAAAATCATGTTTTAATTAAAATTACTCGTTATACAAAACTTTTACTAATTTTCGACATGACCTGTACGTGTTTACAACGTTTTTCCACCCAGGTTTCAAACCTTAATTTCCAAACACTTTTCACAATTCGACCCTTTTTTTGACAAAATTCCAAAATCTCAAACTTTAACGTTCACCAAAACGTTTTTTTTCCTCCAAAATATCATTCAATATCACTTCGTAAATACATTTTCACTTTCAAAAGTCCGACAAAGTTTTCATAACTACTACATATCGCTTATTGGCCTTAAGGCCCAACAAAGGTCCATTAGGACATATATAAGTCCAAAATACTATTTAAGTCCAAAACCAAGGTCCATTTACATATATAAGTATATACTTATATGTAGAAATAATCCGGACCACAATAAGCTCTCCCATTAAGTCGCGACTCAAATAGACTTATTAGGCCATGAGTCCATAAACTCCAAAATATGTATATTAAGCTTTAAAATAAGCTATTAAGCTATGTATCGCTTTTGGTTACTACCATAAGCCTCAAAAATAGTCCACAACATATGCCATAACACAAAAATAATCAAAATCACTTTCCTAGTGATTTTGGGAATCCATTTGTGGCCTATAAGCCAATAAATAGCTTAAAAATAAGCCCGAATAAGCCATACAAGCTACTATAAAAAAATAAGCATTCTAGCATCATATATTATTCAACCATCACGACCACGACATTAAAACTACCAAAACCCTCTTTTTCCTTTTCTTTTTACACGAACCAAACACCCCATTTTCTTTCGTTTCGCTTCCAAAAATCAATTTTCACAACGATTAACTTGTACAACTAACATCTATGCATCAAAATAAACTCAAAAGGACAAACGAAATTTAAATTTGAAAACTTACAAGAAAATATTCAAATTTGTAGATTTCGACACGAACCGGACAACCCAAACGTTGTTTAAATGAATAACCAAACACTATAATCAACCCCAAATATTTATGTCTTCATGTTTTCTTGATCAAACTTCAAAAATTATAAGAGTGTGTGTGTTGTAGGTGCAGATGAACACAAGAGAGAAATGAGAGGATATTTTTTTGATTTTGAAAATGAACTATGTGTAAAAATGAGGATAAGAAAAGCATCTTATGTACAATTTGGACAAGGTTAGCTAAAATTAAGCCACCTTGTCTCCCTAGTCTTCTTTTGATCGGCCATGGTATCCCATGGGGTCCCGGGCCTTTCTTTTCGTGTCGGGATCACTTAAATACTCATAAAACTCAACCGTAAAATTTACCCCAAAGTTAATTAGCATTTTTATTCACTTTAAAAATACTTTTCCATTAACCTAGAGTATTTACACGACATATTTTCACTTTACACCCTTCAAAACTCATTTGGACATTAACGGACGTGTCGGACTCGTTTTTATTGCAATTTCTCAAATCACGGGTCCAAACCACCCAGAATAACACATAACACCAATAATAACCTTCCCAAAGGGATTATTAATCACAATAACCACAATTCAACACATATATCATAAAATCACCAACGTCAGACACGGTTCAAAAAATCGAATAAACTAACAAAAGTCAAATAGTCAAAGGACTATAATAAAATATTCAGAACACAAAAAGGGAAAAAGTTACATCTAGGTCCTCCTCTAAAGGATCAGAGTCAGCAACATAGCCCGGTGATAGGGTTATATGTAGCACCCCTAAATCTAGGTTGCAGCGGAATGTTGAATATCCGAGGGCGTTACTTCATAGATCAATAGCACAAGATATGAGAACGACCACTAAACGTGTCGTTTAAAAAGATACATTGGATTTAGCAAAATACTTGTTCATTACATAAGCCCATGGCTTCAAATTGTTTGACAATATACGTTAAATATTCGATTTTGTATACAAATAAATCAAAAATATAATACGCCCCAAATCTTTAGTATTGACTCTCTCCAAAGAGTGACCCCCAATGTATCTTGGCACCTTGTGCCTTATTGACCTGAGAAAACATGCTTAAAACGTCAACATAAAGTTGGTGAATTCATAGGTTTATGTAAATCAATTGTAGGACCGCAAGATTTCCAAGTGTATGATTAAGCAACAGATGCAAACATCATAAAAAGTAATTTACGGTTTCCTAAGCTCATGACACCGAAGCTCGACGTATATGGATGCAATAAATTGCCAATAAATGCCCCTGAATGATGTTCTAACCCGCAACATCCCAAATCCGACATGGTATACGTTTGTTGTCCGGCAGACCGGCACAGTGAGCGCTACTCACCCAAACGGGGACGTCAATCCCAAATAGATCTATTTATAACATTCGCGCTCGCAATCTAGCAATTGACAGTTCATGATAAAAAGGGCTCAGTGGGTTATCGCTACTTAGGCAAACACGTAATCATAGTATAAAATGTACACTTGCGTCCAATTTGTAAAACAAAGCATGTTCTCACCCCAATAATGTAAATCATTTAAATAATTGTAAAACATAGGGCTATGAACTCACCTTAACAAATAGTCCTCTGAAAATGATAATATATCTAAGTACGGCAAATGAATCACACCGTCAAATACCTAAGTAAGATACGGCAATTCTTTAGTATATAAGTTTAGCTAAAAGTGCTTAATGTATAAACTACAATAAATTGCTAGTTTATATATACTGTTATCACTTGTGTGATGGTGCACATGTTTATTGTATTTGTATTCACATGTTGGCTCTTGGAAAGGTATACGATTTCACACGTTCTAGTCTACGTATAAACGTTATTAATAAATATTCCTATTTATTAAGTCGTAGGTTAACTTGTTAATATTCGAATATAATTTCCCCCCCCCGTTTGGTACCTAAGTGTTTATAAAATCACTTTTTGTTTATAACTAACCTTTGGTTTTTCTATAATTACGTTACAGCCTTATGTTTATGAAAAAATAGTATTTACACCTTAAACCCTTATTTACCATAGTGACACTTTTAGTCCTTCAACTTTTCAATAATTACACTTTAAGTCCTTATATATTTCAAATAGCCCCTTAAGTTTTTGGAATATCAAAACAGCCCCTAAAGTTTATAGAAAATAGTTTTGATGATTTTAGTCCCCCAAGTTTACAAGTTTGCACTTTTAGTCCCTTAATCTTGAAAAAAATCACATTTTAAGTCCAATTAAGTTTTGGAAAAGAAGCAATAGTTTTATAGGTATAAAATAAGCCATTTAAGATGTCTTAACTTGTAAATAAGCTTGGTGAGCTTATTTCGAGCTTATTGGGGTTATTGGACTCGATATAGTCCATTAAGTATTCCAAGGGTCCATTTAGGATTAAAAGTTACACAGCCTCATAAAACTATTGAACTGTTAAGGTTGAAAAATAAGCTCGGATGAGCTTATTTAAGCTTTTTCAAGCTCATTGGGCTTGTTAGCCCAACAACCTTAACCCGTATGTTTTCAAAAGTCCATTAAGCATTTCCTTAATTGGCCCAACTCATTTTCTTATCTTATTAAGCTTATTTTAGGTCTATTTTAAGCTGTTTTACCTCGTGGCTTATTCAATAAGCCATTAACCTTTGGTAATTGGCTTTTAGGTCCATTACAAGTCCGATAAGGGGTTGTTCACGTTTAGGCTCAACCGCTTTGGGTCCATTAACTTGTCTAAGGTTGTAATAAGCCTCATAAGCTATTTAAGCTCACAAATAAGCTGCCGAAGCTTATTTGTGGCTTATGGGCATTTGGTGGTTTACGATAATGGGCTAATAAGCCCATTATGGTTTGTTTTGGTTTTCTAATGGTACTAAAGGGGTTTTAGGGGGGGGGGGGGGGGGGGGATTTTTGTTTCCAAATTAGTTTTAATAGCACATAGGTTTCTAATTAAGTCTGATGGCTCCTATTAATAATCTATGGGCCCATCAGACCGGCTTATATGCTTGTTTTGGTTTAATGGTCATGTCCTGCCGGTTATGGTTTTCTTGGCACTTCGTTACCAGCCAAACGAGTTTAAGATCCTTTTAAGCCCTCGATAAGCTCTTGTGAGCTTATTTATAGGTCATGGGTCTTTGTTAATGGGTTGTTGGGCCGGTTAGGCCCATACATGATTCGGACGTGGGCTGTTAGGCCTGATAGGGTCCATTTGGTTTATCAAGGCCCATGTAGTTTTGTGAGCTACCTATAGTCATTTGAAGCTATTATAGCACCCTAAATGGTTGTGGTTTCCATCACATTGCAAAGTCTTAATGATGTCGTATACACTTTCCCAAGCCACGAGATCGCGTTTGTTTCAAAAGTTTACGTATAGTTTTTATTCAAATTCGTGTATATGGGTTTTTGGTTCGCGTTGTGTCCAAGTTGTTCATATAACTAGACGCCTTAAGGTTTCACTTGTTATTAAGTCATGTTACGTACTTTTCTTGTATTCCTCGCACACGACAAAGTCCAACATATGCATACACATGTTACGAGTGCACGCATGAGATGAACCATGCTTATCACATTCCATAAACAACTGCTATCACATAAAACTTGGCCTACGCGACTAAATATCAAAGAAACATTTAAAATATGAAGTGTACAAGTTGACGCGACTTAAAAAAGGTCCTAGGGCTTGTTTTGAGTGTACGCGAGCAATGTGACAACCCCACGTAGAAATACATACAAACCAATAAACCAAAGCTCCAAGCTTAATGTACACCCAAATCTTTGCTCATAACCTTCTATGTGACCTCTAAGTGAATATCCTAGGAGTTATTTTGGGTGCGAATGGAAAGTGTAAAGGCATTTGTTTGCGGTTTGTGATCCAACACAAGAAGAGAGGATATGTTTGAGTTGTTTGGGTGTTTTGCGATTTGTAAGAGTGTAAAAGGGTAAGAGTGAGTGAGTATTTATAGGCAAGGTTCCTAGTTAGCATACCTCCTAGTCCTAAACAAACCAAAACTGGCTCTAATCCTAGTGGTTTTGCAATTTCTAGTTAACCACACCTTGTTTTGTTAAAACAACCTAAGTACATTCTTTAATTGCATAATCTAAGTACAAGATTACCTAAGATATGGAAATCTTAAGGTTTTGTGTAAATACATGCATGTAGCCGCGGTTATAAGGGCAAAGGGAGTCAAATGAGTCTTTATCCATTGTGTATTAGTTATCTAGGGAACATTAAGGACTAACATTAATTAAAGAGGGTTTGTACAAGTACTTAGGGAATCATTAGGAGATTTTCTAGTTGTTTTGATCCCATAATTCGGCCCTAGTGGGTATTAACACAAGAATTGATTTAATTTTGTGTTTAAGGTTTATAAGTGGGTATTGGTTTGAGTCTAGGTAAGTCCTAGCTATCATTTCGGGGTGTGTCCAAATGTATTTTATTACGAAACGTAAGCCTTTTACGTGACCAAATAAAAATAAAATACGCAAAGTTAATAATTATCTTCTTAATAATTATATAACACTTGTTTGATGCAGACCTTAATTTATTTAATGACCGTTTACCATTAAATGATTATTCTAGTCAACGGCGAATTTAGTCTTTAAAAGTTAAATTTAAAGTAAATGTGTATCAACCAAAATAAATGGTAACGAAATAGGAGTCGTAAAATGACCTAAAATTGAGAATGTTTAGTCCTCCACCCGTAAAAGAGCTTTGTCTCAAAGCTTAAACCTTGTAGTGGATGACGAAGTCCTGGTTTGTGAAAACTATGGTATTCTATTGAACGAATCCTTCACGATCCAGTGAACCTCAAGACCACTCCTAGAGTTCAGTGAAACTTAACCAATGTTTTCAGCTTCACATCATCGTTTTCCTCCAATTAACGCCTTTTCCACAAACTGCAGCTTAATGTCCCACCATGAATTCCTTCTAACGGCATGACTTAATGGTTCATCATCGTAACATTTGTCTTCAGATTAAGACACAGGAAATATGGTGAACTTATGCTTATACTCTTGAGGAAGTTTTTCCAGCTTGTAGGCAACTTTCCTAACTTTGGCTAACACCTTGAAAGGTCCGACATATCTCTGGTTTAACTTACCCCGCTTACCGAATCGTACAACCTCTTTCCAAGGTGAGACCTTGAGCATAACCCTATTCCCAACTTCAAACTCCATCGGCTTTCGCTTTCGATCAGGGTAGCTCTTTTGTCGATCCTGAGCAGCTTGCATCCTCTGCTTGATCAGGACGATCTTTTCTGTTGTTTCTTGGATCAATTCTGGACCAGTCAGTTGGGCTTCTCCAACCTCGGCCCAGCACATAGGTGATCGACATTTTGGACCATAAAGTGCCTCATACGGTGCGGCCTTTATGCTAGCGTGATAACTGTTGTTATATAAAAACTCAGCTAGTGGCAGATGCTTAACCCATTCGTTGCCAAAATCGATCACGCAAGCACGTATCATGTCCTTGAGAGTTTGGATAGTTCTCTCGCTTTGGCTGTTGGTTCAGTATTGAATAATGCATCTCATAACTTACCAACTTTACCCAAAGCTTTTCTGAAATATTTTTCCATAAATTGGATGTGAATCTCCCATCACGATCATATATAATCGAAGCAGGTATCCCGTGTCTTGATACTATCCTGTTCAGGTACAACCTTTCCAACTTGTCCAATGGATCATTCTCCCTTATTGGCAAGAAGTGAGCAGATTTCATAAGTCGATCCACAATCACTCAGATGGTGTCAAAACCTTGTGACAACTTAGGAAGCTTGGTGATAAAATCCATCGTGATATTATCCACTTCCACTCGTGTATTGGCTGGTTGATACTAACATCCTGATGCCCTTTGGTGTTCGGCCTTGACCCTATGCACAAGTTTAATTAATTTTGCAACCATATATGGCAAGTCAGCATTCATTATTGGGCCACCAATATAGCTTTTTCATGTCTTGGTACATCTTTTCAAAACTAGGACGGATAGAGTATTTTGACTTGTGGGATTCGTGCATAATTAATGGATCTTAAGTCTCCATAGCAAGGTATCCAACTCCTAGCGTGTAAACATAAGGTTCCATCGGCGCGTGGTTCCAACTTTTCCCTGGGTATATCCTTTCTGATCATACGGCCTACATCTTCATTCATAAGATTTTCTGGTTTCTAGGCTTCGATCTGAGCTTTTAGAATTCATTTGGGAAGATCCAAGCTAATATTCATAACTAAAGCTCGAACCCGCAGTGGCTCAATCCGTTCCTTACGGCTTAATGCACCAGCCACTAAGTTTGCTTCACCTGGATTGATAACGAATGTCCACAATCGTAGTCACTATAAGCAATTCAAGCCAACGATGTTGCCTCATGTTAAGCTCCTTTTGATCGAGAATATGTTGTAAACTTTTATGGTCGGTGAACACGGTGCATCTGGTTCCATATAGATAGTGTCTCCATATCTTTAGAGCAAATACCATTGATCCAAGTTCTAAATCATGAGTGGTGTAGTTCTTCTCGTGAACTTTTAGTTGTCGAGAAGCATAGGCAATCACCTTCTCTCGTCTATGCATCAAATACCAAAAAAGGCTTATCCCCCCCCCCTAATCCCTTGGTACGCATCACAATATACTACAAAGTCTTCGCTCCCTTCAAGTAAAGCCAGAATTGGCACACTGCACAACTTCTACTTTATTAACTGAAAGGCGTTTTCTTCCTTTTCACCCCAGTCAAACTTGACTCTTTTTGAGTGAGCTTTGTCATTGATTTAACAATCTTTGAGAATCCTCGTGAAACTTCAGTAGTACCCAGCCAGACCTAAAAAATGCGGATCTCCGTCGGTGTCTTTTGGAAAAAGACGCCTAATCTTTGATATATTATTCTTGGCTGGATCCACGTGTATCCTCTGCTATCAATGCACAAGACCGAGAAATTTTGTACGTTCGATCCAAAATTCAAACACTTGGAAAACTGGGCATACAACTTCTCTTCCTTTAAGCAATTCCAAAATTTCCTTAATGTGTTCATCGTGCTCCTTCTCGTCCCATGAATAAATAAGTATGTCAATCAATGAAGACAATTACAAAACTTTTTCCAAGTTAGGCTTGCACACGTCGGTTCATAAGGTCCATGAAACTGCAAGTGCGTTCGTCAGTCCGAATGTCATGACTTGAAACTCGTAATGTCATACCGAGTTCGGAATGTCGTCTTTAGGAATGTCTCCTCTCGGTACTCTAATCTGTGATAACCCTAATCACGGTCGTAGTCTCTAATAAATACTGATCCATGAGTGATCAAATAAATCGTCAGATCCTCGGGAGTGGATAACGATTCTTCACTGTCAGCTTATATAACTCACGGTATCATCACATCTTATTGACCCGTCCTTCTTTTTGACGAACAAGACCGGGGCTCCCCAAGGTGAGGAACTCGGTCTAATGAACCCCTTGTCGGAAAATTCTTGTAGTTGTTCTTACAATTCCTTCATTTCGAATGGAGCCAATCGATATGGTGCTCGAGCTACGGGCACATCTCCTGGAATTAAGTCGATCTGGAATTCCACTGGTCGAACCAGAGGAAGACCCGGCAAGTCCTCGGGAAACACGTCAGGAAAATCTTGGACGATTGGTACGTCCTTAAGTTTCTTTCCTTCTGACTTGTCCTCCTCTTTCTTGGCGGATATCTGTGCCAAAAAGATATGGCATCCTTTTGCTATGTACTCTTGAACTTTTGAACATGAGATAATGGTCAACCGAGATTCTCTCCCATAGTTACTTTCGTCAGCATGAAAAATCAAAGTTTCATTTCCATAGGGAATTTGAACAAGTTTCTCGTCACATACGATCACGGCGTGATACTTTCTAAACTAGTCCATGCCGATAATAACGTTCGTTAACTACCCATTTCTACGGCATTAGATCTTTGATGAATGGATAGGTCTAAGAACTTAAAGTGCAACCTCGTATAATAGTGTATATCCTGACTATTTTCCCATCAGTTAATTCGACATCATAATTATTACTAATAGATTTGGGCGATGTTAAATCATGGACTAAATGCAGTGGATATAAAACTCCTATCGTCACCAGTGTCGAATAAGATAGATGCATAGTGGTTGTTTAAGAGGAATGTACCCGTTACGACATTAGAGTCCGGGTTTCCTGATGCATTCCCTCTCTTCTCTGCATTCCCAACTGCATGCACCCAGCCTTGTGCATTCCCATTTCCTCCATCCTTATTCTTTAACTTTGGACAATCTCTCTTAAAATGTCCTGGAGCTCCACATTCAAAACAACCATTCCCCTTGGGATTTGCCCCATTGCTTCTGAGTATTTGCAACATGTTGTGTTGCCAGAACTCCTGCAGGTCTCGGGCAAGGTTGCCCTAAACCTTGTTGCAACTTGTGCACTTTTGATACACGAGCCATTGTGGTAGAATGGCACTTGGTGCAGCTTGGGAAAATTTTCCCCCATAGGGTTTCTTCCCTCCACATATCCCATCGTTGGAACCTTGTTGCGACAGTTCTACTTTTTTGAAGTGTTGTTATTGATTGAAAAAAAAAGGACCATGGTTGTTTCTGGATGAATCTTCTTCCTTCCTTTTGTTATCAGACTTTTCCGCATAGGTACGGAGTTTCTGATCCATCAAGTCATTGGTCAACTCAATTGATTTGTAGTTTTATATACTATAAAATATATATAAAATATTATACTTCAAAGAGTAATTAAGAAAATTCCCTAAGGAAATTTCACTCTCAAAAATATATATAATATAATATATAATACGTATATTAAACCGGGTAAGTATGATCACCCGGGTCGTTATCCCCAATGACTAGTGAAATTGAAACCTCGTTTAAGCTTGGATTCTGATTTGAATGAGCAAATGGATGATTTGATAATCTAAAGCAACAATTAAAATGGACAATTAAAAACAATTAAACAATTAAACTAATACGGGAAACAAATATAAAGTGACAAATAAGCAAGTAAACTAATTTTAATCCTAAAAATGTAAACTAAAATTCTTAACCTAAGATAGGACGAAAGAAAATTTTAGGAAAAAGAAAAACATTTTTTTGGCTTTTTAGATTAAAAGATATGATTTTTCTAAAATTTAAACTAATTAAAAACTATAAAAATAATAAAACTATTAAAGATAAAGTCCTAAAATTTTTGTAAAAATTGCACAAATTAAAGAAAATGCGCAGAAATTTTCTAAAAATAAAAGCCCTAATTTTTATCTTTTTATAAAAGTTTAATTGAACTAATTAAAACCTAACCCTAATTATTAATTAAAACTAAATAAACTAATTAAAAACTAACTTAGGGACTAACTGTGTAAAAGACTTAAGGGCTAACGGGGCTAAAACATTTAACAGGCAAGGATTAACTGAAAAAACAACTAAAACAGAAAAATTACAAGAATGGTCCCTGAGGTCCTACCCCGACAACAAACTAAGTCCAAAATAGCCTTAAAATAAGGTGAGAACTAAAAGTGCTTTTTAGGAAAAACTTTAAAGAGAGAAGTTGTAGAACAGCTTGAGGAGAACAACTTTAATGAAAGGACTTATACCTAAAAGCCACAATTAAGCTCAATAAGAGCTTATTTTTCAGCTGACCTCAGAAAGTGGGGTTTAACCCTTGGTTTTAGAAAATAAGCTATAAAAAACTCAACACTAGTTCAAAATGTAAAAGGAAAGAAGTTCTAATGAGCTTATGATGTGCTTAACCTAAAAATGAAAAGATAATAGAGCGTTAAATGTACTTTAGACTACTGAAAATGATCATGAAACAAGCAAACTCAGAAAATAAGGCATTTAGCACAAAAACCAAATAAGCTAAAAATCTTTAAAAGCTAAACTAGACTCTAAAACTTTAAGGACTTATTAAACTACTTATAATCAACTATAAAGCTAATAAATTCTACCACCTCAGCTAAGAAACAAAAATTAATAAGCTAAATAACTAACCTACAATTTTTGGTGTTTTGTCAGAGTTTTTACTGTACTTGCACAGCTAAATTAAGCTAGGGAAAAATAAGCAGAAAATGTAAAACTAAGATTAAAGTTTATAATAAGTCTAAACTAGACTTAAATATTACTTATAATCTAAGATCCTAAATCCTAATCTTACTTAACTAAAAGTAAAGCCAAAGGTGGCAGTACCAACTTGTGACAGCAATACTAACTTTAGTAGTACTCGGGTCAACTTTGGGTGAAAGTTGCAGCAACTTAAGCTAACTAATAAAATAAATCTAAATCTAATTACCTATATATATATAAGCACCTTTAAACAATATACTAACCTTAAAGTAGAAAAGCTAAAGTACTAAGATTACTTGGCTTAATCTTAAGTCCAAAAGTGACAAACATACTAACTTTTAGTTAGTAACTGTGCCACTTTGCAAGATGTGGGGTGGGTTTGTTTTGTTGTGTGTTTTTGGGTGGATGTTGGGGTGGGGGGGGGGGGGGGGGGGGGGGGGGGGGGGGGGTGAAAATATATAAAAAGTGCCAACTCAAAAGTGCAGGCTTCCTAAGGGAAATCCTGCACTTAAACACACTCTACTAGAGTGTTTAAACAAAGTGCAAGTAAAATCTAAGCCTTAGAGGGCTTAGATCAAAATTTCTACAGCCAAAAGTCTAAGACGAAATGCCCTGATAATTGGTGTTAAAAAAAAACTAATAAAGGATTAAATAAAATCACCATATCATTTTGAAAATTTTTTGAAATACTCCCTAACCTTTATAAAAAAAACTAAAAATAATAAACATAATCCTTATATGGATAATAACTACCCAGCCTACCTCCCAAAGCCCCCAAAATTGCCACAAGTAATGTTGACTATTTTTAGGAGAGGTCCAAACACCCTCAACCCTTTATGCACACCAAAACACCCTTACGATTAAGACCAATTTATGGATTTATAAAGACTAAAAATTGTTGAAAATACTGTTTAAACCAAGAAATGCCTTTAATAAACCAAAATGTATTTAAGTTAGATTTTTAAAAAAACCGAATTTAAAAGTAATAATAATAACAACCAACTATATAAGCAATAATCTAAATACTCCTTTAAAAGCTAATGTTACCTATATTTATTGTTTGTTTTTAGGAGGTTTTTAAGATAATTTTTAAGGAAAAACTATAATTCAAACTAAGAAAATATAAAAACAATAAACAACTAAATTAATTAACCTAGAAAAAATGCAAATAAGTACTAATAAGCAAAGAGATTAAGCAAACAAGCAAAGATAAACATATAAGCTATAACTAAGAATTTTAAACTGAAATTAGAGAAGAAGGAACAGAGAAGCTTACTTGAACCTTTAGCTAAAGAAAAGGTCTCAATTAAGAGTCGCTACAAGCTCCCTAGCTTATTAGATAAGCTAGGGTATAAGTCCTTGGGATCTCTTCCAAGTTAAGATCCCCTTCCAAAAAGCTCATATCCAATAGAGTCCATTATAAATGTAAGTTAAATTGGTTAAGGGTTTAAGTAAGATTAATACTGAATTAAAATAAGCTCTATTTCAGCTTATAGACTGAAAGAGCTTAAAATGAGCTTTTTAGCTTATTGAGACAATTTGGCTTATTAAGACAACTTTTGAATAACAAGAAAAGAGAGCTTATGAATGATTTAAACTAAATTTCATTAATAAACGTTACGGGTTACATTACTTAAAAAAAAGAAAATTACATTTAAGAAAAATATGAATTTAAACTAGGCTAAAAAATACTAAAAAACCTAATTTGTGTGTGTGTTGAGAAGTGATGGCCTATTATCTAGGCAGCCTTGGATCCTCTAGACTCTTTCAATGCTCTCCAAACCTTTTAATCCTGGCCAAGCATTTCTTACAATCATTTGAGCATCATTGTGGCCGTTTGATCAAGCTTGGACACCTAAGATTGCCAGCGTTGTCATTCTCTTAAGAAGCATTTGGTCTTCTTTTGTGGAAGTTTTCGCAACAAAAACTCACATAAATTTTGTGCTTTCTCCAATTGCTACTTGCCTTTATCTTGAGAGGAGCTTAAGTAACCATTGAATTTGACTGATATGACCTCGCCATGTTTCTTGAGGACTCTTGAATTGACAATCGCACCCTTTAATTTTGTTTCAAAAGCCCATTTTATTACCCTGGTAAATGTAAGGGGACGAAAGGGTGGACAATAAATGGGTTTTTTCGCGCCTCTTTTTGACAGTTATAAATCGGTTATAAACTTTGGGAGTATGCACATTTGAGGCCCTTGTGTTCTCTTTTTCCATTTTCTAGGTTATGAAATACCTTTTGGAAAGTGCAAGATTAGCCTTGTGTTTGTTTATAAAAGAAATGGGCTAAGTTTTTGGCCTAAAGATCTGGGCAAGGCCCATTTGGGAGGAGGGGATATTTTTGGATTTTAATGAAACTTTGACGGTTAAAATGGAATATTGTGGGTCTTGTTGACTTTTGTTGACCAATGATTGACTTTTCTTTGACTGGATTTGACTGAGGCTTGATCCTTTGGCTTCTTTTTGTAATCTTTAGATTCTCGTGTCCGTGCTTGCCCATTTTTGACGGTTTTCATATGATTTTTGAATTATCCTTACCTGCATACAAAACATAATACAAGCTATTTTTGCCATATTTTGTCTGTATTTGGTTTAATGGGTTATTTTTAGATAAATGATATGTGTAATCTAACACTATCAAAATCCCCAAACCTAACGATTATGTGTCCTCACTGCAATTAATCACATGCCTATAACCAAATACCTCCAATCTTCCAAACTAAACCTAAGAAAAGTAGCAAAGATTTTTGTTGAGAGAGATAAGAGATCACAAGTTATAAAACACCCGATTTCCCATTTTCAAAGATTTTTCTCTTTTTATGATTTTTCTTGATAATTAACTACCTAACTACAACTTATTTGTGTTGACATAATGTATTGTTTTCATTACCTCATTGGTAACTTTTAGGATCATAGAACAAAAAGCACAATTAAGTGTCTAAAAGATAACTTCATCATCCCCGATTTTTCACTTTTCCTATGCTAAGCTTAAAAACAAGATCATTGTTAATTACAAGTCATGACACTAACACTACTCATAAATATTAATTGTGTACTTACTTTTCCTCCCGTAAATCCTACTTTTGTATCTCAAGATTTTACTTAAGTCATATACCCGAAGGCTCTTTAAGACTTGTTTCGATATTAATTAATTCCAAAAATAAAGCGTAATGGTTAAAAACGCAATAATTAGCTCCTAGCCCTTTTCAAAAGCTCAATGATATCAAATTACATCCCATCGAGGCAACCAAAATATGACTTTTAATAGGCTACTTAAGCAAGGCACCATTCATTCATATTATCGAAGGCTACTTTAAGACATGAATGGACCAATCTAATATAGCACCATATACCCATAGGCTCTTTAAGGCACAAAGTAAGACAAAAAATAAGTAACATTATTAAACCTCATTCCTATAGAAGGCTACAAATCGTCCACGCCTGCCGACAAGATGTAAGCAAACATATTTTCGAGTTCGGTAAACTTCCTTGACCTTTTAGAAGGCTGTAACATCGTTTGGAGCCACATAAGGATACATCAAACATTATCATTCTCGGATTTTATTGAATTCTACTATCCCATAAACCCTAAGGCTCTTTAAAGGGGGGGGGGAATATGCAAAATATTTCTTTATATGATACATATAATATGCCAAATTAAGTTTGCCTGATGGGTACTCAACTAATCACAAAGGTAACTAAAGAAAACTTCTATTAGCAATTATTAACCAAAAAACCATACAACTCAATTTAATTAAACATTTACACATATAGGATGAAACAAGCTAATGGAGAAAAAGCCACAATGATGACATATAAGCTTGAAAGAAAACAACTATTCTATGTTTAATGTTCATGACTTAATAAATAACACAATCATTTCTATTCTTCGCAATTTAAAATTTCTAAGAAAGAAATTCGCGAACACTTAGCCTATATAAAATCTAACTCGGCATATTTAAAATCTTCTTGAGATTAGCACAAGTCTTCATTTACTAATGAATCAATGTCTACAGTTAAAGTCTACGGAGACTACCAACTATCATCATAATGTTAAGGAAGAAAGCTAGAACTCTGTATGTAACGATCGGGTCAAAAATTACTTCTTATTCTTACCAACGGAAAACCTACATTCGTGTCTTAACATTTTTTTTTAACTATGTATGACAAATAAGAACTTAAAAATTTAAAATTTTTGCTATTTTTGTGGGAAAACGGGTACGTGAGAACAAAACAATAAGCAAGCAACATCAAATCGATAGATTCCCTTCCCCAAACTAAAACGAAACATTGTCCTCAATGTTTAAAGTCGGGTCTCTACGAAAATCTAAGCCGTTTATGAATTATGCAAAGATAAACGTGAATCGATAAGATGAAAGGATATCGGATCTCCCCAAACTAATTTCACACAAAGGATGAGAAGCTCGAGTAGAACGGGATAAATCAACCGGACACGAGAGGCTTCATAGAATTTGTTGGTTCGATCCTACAAAAATAACATCAAACAAGCAACAAACATCGAGAAATCGGAAAGAGTACAAGCCTCTCTCAACACAACACATTGGATAAGAAAATAGAAAGGATAAGCATGGGGTAAACTCCCACAAAGCGGCTTGTTTTTGGTAACCGAGTCGCAAGCTCGACTCGATCCCTGAATTAATTTGTCCTTAGGGAGAGCAAATAGAAACTTTTATTGAAACTGCCACTGGATTATGAAACGTGATGATGCCGGGGTCAAAAACAAAATTCTCACTCCTAAAGGAGAAAATCAAAGGTAATTCCTTGGAATAAGTGAAATGTGGAAGAAAAGTCCAAATGATAATTGTGAAGGAATTGACATATTCAACATTGCTTTGGTAAAAATCTACAACATTCTTCATCACCAAAATGGGCTCAACATTCAAAAATTTATCTGGTGGTTCTGGCAGAGGTAGAAGAGATGACGGTTCTTTGAAAACTAAAAGAGTCCCGGAGGAAATGTTCTCTTTTAAATTCTCCTCCAATGTGACAAGATTTTTATCATGAATGGCATGATTAACTAGTATACCTGGTTTGAATACTTTGTCCTCGTTTCCGAGAGAATTCAAGGTAACACTAGCCGATAACTCCGCAGTGAAAGGCGAGTCAGAATCTAACAAAGGAGATGGTAAAATACTTGATTCGGTGGTAGAGTAAAATGAAATGGTTAAGTCCTGTTTAAAATCCTTTGGTCTGGAAAAATGATCATTAAAATCAATCGGATTATCAAAAGTGATTTTAATTGGCATGACAATAGTATGGATTGGAATCTCACTTGAAACTTCATTTTCCTTGATTTCTTCAACTTCTTAGAAAAGGTGTTTTGGTTTCTTATTTAAGTAAGTTGCCAAGAGACAAATTATCTTTTCCCTTATCGCAATTCGAGTCATCATTTTCCACACAAATCGGACCAACAAGAAAAACATCGATGTCTTCCATGAACAAACCTTCTCTCCGGTGAGAGTAGGGGAAGTAGGATTGCTACTTAAAACTTCAAAGGTGGGAGGGAGGGTAAGATCAATTCCTGGTGGAATCGAATTTTTTTCAAGATAAGCTTCTAATTTACTTACTTCCGGTGAAGTAAGTGTGAAGGAAGAAGACTTAATCTCGGCATCCTTATCGTTCTCTTCAAAAAGAGGATTCACGTTGCTAGATTTGAAACTATCATCGAATTCGAAAAGAGGATTTGAGTAAATTTGAAAATTTACTTCATGAAAATCCTTCTTAAAAGTCGAGTCATCATTACCCGGTGGTAACGAATCAAGAGGAGCAAGTTCATCGGTGAACTTCTCGAAATTATCACTAGTCTTCATCGGAGAAGAACTAGGAGGAGGAGTATTAGTGGTACTGCCACTAAACGGATCATCTTTTGAAAAATCAATGATAGAAATGGCATGAACACAATTCTTTTCCTTGTTTTTCTCAGATTTATCGGCATAATAAACAAGTTCATCCTTTCCTACTCTTAAAGTCAATTTTTCCTCGTACAAATCTATTAGAGCTTTTGCGGTTCGAAGGAAGGGTCTTCCTAGAATAATAGGAACTCTTGGATCGGGCTCAAAATTAACCACCACAAAATCTGCCAGAAACGTGAAACCATCGACTTACTATAACATCCTCGGCTATGCCCATTGGGTGAGTAATCGAACGATTGGCAAGCTCGAGTGTCATACGAGTATGAGTCAAAGCTTCAAGCTCAAGTTTCTTGTAGATAGAATGAGGTAAAAGGTTAATGATTGCTCCAGAATTTGCTAAAGCACTAGTCCTATTGAGTTCTTGTAAAGCACATGGGATAAGAAATTTTCCCGGATCTTCAAGCTTTACGAGGACTTTCTTCATAATGATAGCGGAACATTCAACATTCACGGTCATGATAACGATCTCCTCGAGCTTCTCTTTGTTCCTTAGCAACGAGCTTAACCATTTGTTGAACTTTAGCATTTCCACAAGAGCATCTTTTAATCCAATCTCTAAACGGAGTTGCTTGAACAATTTCAACGTTAACGGTTTTCTTTGCTTTTGGATTTGGGATTTCCATGAAAATTGAATCTTCTTCCCCCGGAGGTGGGACATGTGCGGTATTTTCCAAATTTGGATTTTGTACTTTTTCCGTTGACGTCTCCGGGTTTTGTTCGGGTTCTTTTTGGGGTTTTGAAACATCGGGTGTAGGAAAAAAAGGAGTCGAAGGTTCTTCCAAAGTCTTACCGCTCTTTGTGGTTTGACTTAGAAGAGTACCCGTATTTGAAGTAGAGGCTGGATTTTTGAAATTATCACAAAGACTTGTCAACAAACTCGTAACATTAACCATT
>BQNB010072316.1:2286-32477 GCA_026074375.1 Tanacetum coccineum
GTTTATCCCGCCATAAACACTTGTTAAGTTTCATGCCTTCATCAGAGAACAAACTTTAAGCTCAACTTGTTCTTTTTCAAAGGGTAACAGGATAGTCAGAATATTGCCACCTCTGACTCTCCTTAAAACTTTAACGTATTCCTTCTACATACCAGCTGATATCCATCCTAGCTGACGAGTATGTCTTCAAGTAATATTCGACTTCCTTGACGATGTCTTTGACTTGAATACGTCTGACGTTGCTCTCTGTGGCTTCACACTCAGATAGTCCTTTAATCACCTCTAAGTCCCTTTACTTAGAGGTTCTTCCATAACCTCTGAGTCCCATTACTCAGAGGTTCTTCTATACACACTGATCCCACTCAGCGGGTTCCTTAATACTTAGCCTAATTTATGTTTAAATCTAGGCGTTGATTACTGGGCACTGAATCGGCCCAACAAAAGATTTATTAAACCGCCTTGCAATGGAAAAACTATTAAACCGCCTTGCACTAGCAAACTGTTAAACCACCTTGCACTAGCAAACTTGTTAAACCGCCTTGCAATGAACTTGCTAAACCACCTTGCAAAGAGGTTGTTAAACCGCCTTGTTAAACCTGCAAAGTTGTTAAACCTCCTTCCTGTATGACGAGACTCAAATTTTTCAAAACACAAAAAGACTCACTTTTGATTGTTTTTTCCCAAAATTTCTTGTACAACTAGTATTACAAAGCCTATAGGTACCTTAAAATGCAAACTTTATGTTTTTAAGCCAAAAAAATTTAAACCAAGATTTGTACTTTTTAAGACTATTTGAATACAAAAAATTAAACAAAAAGGATGTTTTTCTTGAATCTAAGCTTGTACACCTACATCCTAAAGATACTAGATCAGATTTACCAAGGTAAATGATCTTTTAGTATACACAAGAGCTTCAAAAAGAAAGAAAGAACAAGAAGAAAGAGTACGGCCTAAAGAAAAATGAACCAAAAACAAACACAATAACTAAACAAATCACTCCATGGCTCTTGATACCAATTGATGAATATCTAATAGCATACTTGATGAGGGAAAGAGAGGTATTTCTAGAGAGGGAGTGGTTGGATGAACACTTTAGAGAGAGAAAGTAAACATGAAAGAAAAATGCATTAAGTCTGTGAAATAATAAACAACCAACACCCTTTCCATAGCATGGAAAGGGTATATATATCCTAAGTTATGGCGTGTGGGCTTGGGGCTTCATGGGCTTTCCATGGGCCTTGGGCTAACTAGCCTACTTAAGTTCCAAAAATAAATAAACGAGTTATCTAATGATATCTATGGAAGTGACCGACACTTTCGTGTTCCTAACAAATCATTTGATACCCTCAACTCTGGCCTGGACCATAACATAACAAACGACCCTTTACCTATTGAACCAGGCCACGAACACAATGACAGGCCAATATAATTAAATAACCCCTTCCCTCCAAAACCAACACCCAAACGACCCAAAACAACAAATAAGCCATTTCCCAAACACTCCATCTCAGCCAGAACACCAAAACTACACAACCCAGTATCATTAAGAAAAAAATTAATATTTTTACTAACATTACACTCCACCACACTAAAACCCCACAACCAAGCAGCCTCCTTAACATGTCTTGTACTTGATTTACATTTTCAGTAACAATTCCATACATCTGTTTAAAACCAAACACAACCAACTTCATATCATTATCTCGATTCTTAACAAACTCCAAAAAAACACCTATCATCCATACCATTATGCCATAGAATTCCAAAGACCGCAATATACCAAATAACCCAAATCATTTAACAAACTAACAACTAGCATCCTTATTCCTCTTTTCAACCCAAATCTTCCAAATATCAGCAACATCCAAAGATTGTTTAGAACCTCTAATCTTCAAGCTCGTCAGCCTTAGTCTAACATTCTTAACAATAATACTACAAAGCACTTTAACAGGCCTCTTTTTTTGTTGGAAAAATCTAAGATTTCTTGCCTACCAAATATAGTAAACCATAGACCCAATAACAAGTATTTGTAAAATGCTCTAAACGGATCTATTAACAGGTCTTTTAACAATATAAGACACTAACTGCACTAAGGAAGTAGGGGCATAATCTAGTCTAACCATCTCCTTCAAACTCTGCCAAACTTTCATAGAATATTCACACTCAAAGAAAAGACGAGAATGAGAATCCTGAAACTTACCACATAAAGAGCATTTCAGATACTCCACACCCATCCATCTCTCAATCCTATTTTGAGTCTTTAATTTTTGATGAATGGCAAGCCATAACATAAGAGCATGCCTAGGAATATTTTGACTATACCAAACCACCTTAAACCAAGGCACCAATGGCTTAGAAATAATAAGATCAGATCGAACATTTCTAACAGAAAATTTTCCAAGACTACCATTATTGCTCCTCTATAAAACGTTACCCTTCATGTCATGAAATAAAAAAGGAGAGGGAAGATGAAAGAGAAACGGAAACTTTATCCTCCACTGTTCAGGACACAACCATTCACCATTGATGACTAAATTAGCAACTTTACAATCAAGAGATAATCCAGCTTCATATATATACCTGTTACTAATAAACTTGGATAATGGACCCAAGAACAACCAATTACCATACCAAGCCAAAGTATCCACACCATCCCCTATACGATAAACAATATGATCTTTTAGAACAACTCTGCATTGTAGAATTTTCCTCCAACTCCAACAAGCTTCACTCAAAATAGGAATATCCCAGAAGTTCCTAGCATTAGAACTTCTAGCAATTAACCTATATGAATTAACCCATTTAACCCACATAGAATCCTTATTAGAAACCACATTCCATACATGTTTTTCCATAAAGGACACATTCTAAGTTTAAAGAGATTTAATACCAAGCCCACCTTGAACTTTTAATAAACACACATCCTCTCAATTGACTTTCGCCTTATCAGCTTTTAAATCACCATGAGACCATAAGAAACCCCTCATCAATCTTTTAATATCATTATTGATAGATTTAGGAAGAATGAAGACAGAAGACCAGTACACTTGCAAAGAACTTATAACAAACTTTTATCAATTGAAGTCTACCAGCAAAAGAGAGTGATTTTTTCTTCTAATCCAAGAGCCTCTTCTTAACCTTATCAATTAAACTTTCATAGTGTTGCTTATAAAGTGTTGAAGAAATCAAAGGGACCCCAAGTATCTCACGGGCAGAGAACCAACATGAAAATGCCTAATCTTTAAAATATAATTTATGACATGATTAGGGACATTGTAAAAAAACACCTTACTTTTCTCCATACTAGGCAGAAGACTAGAGACTTTGCTAAAGTCATCAAGAGCAGATTTCAACAACTTCACAAAGTGAATATCAGCTTTAGAAAAGATCATGAGATCATCGGTGAAACACAAATGAGTAAGCTTGACTTTTTCACATCTCTAATGATAACTAAAACCAACTTCATCCTTAATCTTCCTTCTAATCATAAGAGAAAGAACCTTCATGACTAAAGTAAATAAATATGAGGATGATGGGTCACCCTATCTTAATCCTTTTTTACCCTTAAAGAGGCCATTAGGATCACCATTTACACATATAGTAAATGAAGGGGAAGTAAGTAAATTCATAATCCAAGCTATCATGCAATCATGAAATCCAAAATAGACCATGCATTGATGCAAGAAACTCCATTCAACTGAGTCATATGCCTTTTGGATATCAATCTTAAATGCAACTTTAGCAGGGGCCCCTATTTTTATTGTATCACTGATTTACCTTGAAGGAATGAAAGCACATTGATTATCAGACATAATGCTACTTAGATCACCTTTAATCTTATTGGCAATGACTTTAGTGATACATTTATAGAGGTCATTACAACTCGCAATGGGCCTAAAGTCAGCAATACTTTTAGGAGTATGAGATATAGGAACAAGAGCAATGATAGTAGCATTAACCTCCTTCAAAAGCTTACCATTACTAAAATAATCAAGAACTACAAAACAACCCTCATTTCTCACAATGGACCACGCAGACTTAAAGAACTTAGCCGAAAAGCCATCAGGACTGGGGGATTTGTCATCTGCCATACTGAAAATAACAACTTTGATTTCATCACACTGAATAGGTCTCACCATAAAGTCAGCATCAAATTGATAAAGTTTGTTAACAAACAAGGAAGAAGGATCTTAAATTGGAGACACATCTTTACTCAACCAAACACCTTTACAAAGTGCTTCACAAACTGCTCACCAACATTATCACTAGATAAAGAAGTGCCATTTAAATCTTCAACATGTTCAATTTTGCTTCTATTCAACTTTTCCTTAACAGACTTATGAAAGTATTTGGTATTAAAATCACTGGTATATGCTTAATTACATATACCTTTGACCTAATAAAACAAGCTTAAATAACCAAAAATGGACATAAAATGCCAAATATATGTTTGTTTTGCTTTGTATACTGTGTAGGTATCGAATATTCACTAAAGGACAAAAACGAAGCCAAAACCGACAAAACCAAGCACAGAAATGGAAAGAGCGTGAAAAGTCAAAGCCAAAGACGTGTGCATCTAAATGGGCCAACCCGCACCCAAGTTAATGGGCCGAGTAAACCCATTGAGCTTATCTATTAAATCAAAAGTCCAAATCCAAAACCATTTAAACCGGCCCAAGTTCATAAGCCCACTAGCCTATAACCACTTAACCATACACCCGTTAAATCCATTTCACCCCTAGTCCTTTTCCTTTTACACCGTTAGTCCTTATGGACTAACACGGTTAGTCCTAAAACCTAACAAACTCCCTAACACCCGTTACCCTTTACCCCCAAATCAAACTATTAAAAAATTCCTGCCAAAATTACTATTCATCTATCATTTTCCCTCGACCCCTGCTCCAACAAACAAAACCTCATCACTATCCCTCAACCCCACTTTACAAACAGCCAATTCCACCTTGGCAATCACGTGAGTTCTTATTGGTTGATGGGACAAAGACAAAATTCAATGGCTCAGATTGCAAGCCTTGGAGAGCAAGATGAATCAATGGCTATGATGAAGACTTTGACAGCTCCTCACACATGAAGCACACCCTCTCATCTCACACACAAAAGTAGCATAGTTTAAAGACCCAAGACCTTCATAATTCTCTATAAATAGGACCTTGTAAGCCCATATGAGGCATATTCAGTTTTTCCTAAATTATTTTAGTGTAACTTAGATTATTTTCAAGTATTGTGACTCTTTTTAAGAATTAATGAAAGTTTGATGTTTTTAAGTAAAATTCTGTTTTTTATGTTCATGTCTTATTTGAGTTAAAAAAAAAGGGTTTTATAAGCTATCATAAGCTCTTATTTACACTTTATTTAAGCTATTATCCTTAAACAAGATAAACTTATCCATAGTTTATAGAGTTTAAGCATTTTCATCAAAAATAACTCAAAAAGCTATTGTGGATGATAAGCCAGATTTGGATGGGCTTATGGGTTATACTAGCTTGTGCAAACAAGCTAGAGCTTGTTGATAACCTCTTTTGCGCATGTGTTAGCCTTGTTTTGAGCAAAGGCTTTTGTAAGTTCAAAAATCCCTTATAAAGCTTATATTCTGCAACTGCTTATTCTAGTGCTTATTTTCTGCTTTTTACTGCTTATTATTGCTTACTTATGTTGTCTATTGCTTATTGATGCTTGCTTATTGTCTAAATCTTTTTTGTTTATGTTTTTAGTATAAAACTGCCATTAATAGCTTAAAACTGCTTATTCTTATTTGCTTATTTCCAGTGCTTATCTCTGTTTTATTATTGCTTATTTTTCGTTAATTGACCTATTGTTTAATCTGTTTTGAGTGTTTATAAGTTTTCTAAGTCTGTATCAAGCTTAAAATGGGTTTTACAAATTTAAAGGGGTGTTTGGCACAAGTAGTACTAACTTGAGTTAGTACTGTTTGATTGATTTTGTCCTTGTAGTCAGTTTTATCAAGCTTAAATCTAGCCTAAAAGCTAGTTTGTTTTAGTTTTTAAAGTTTAAATCTCAAGTCTAAGGTTTTATCTATCAAAGGTTTGAATCTGTGGTCATAGGGATTTGATAAACAGCTTATTTGCTTATGTTCTTATTAGTGGCCTTTTGGAGTAGATTTAGTGCTTGATTTTGGTCCATTATGAAGTAGGATATAGTTAGTTCAAGTGTGCATTTTTCTTTTGTTTTTAAGTCAAAATCTGTTAAGTGTCTTAGTATATTTTCAAAGTTTTTTTTCTTTAAGTCCGGTTTTCATTAGCAAATTCAGAATAGATTAAGTTTGTTTTGGGATCTAAAATTGATAGTACAAGCTCATTGGTGTATAAGCTAAATCTGTTTGAGCTTAGTTTGTTTTTTAAAACTCTTTTTCATAGCTTAAAGTAGGGCTGCACCTTGCCCTTTAGTCTTTTAGAAAAAACTTGAAAAAACCAAAAAAAATAGGATTTTAGGTAATCAGCCTTTTTCATTTGTCATTGTCTAGCTTATTAATGTTCCTAAGTGCTTAAATTCTTCTTTTTCTTATAGCTTGTAGTACTAGCTTAATCTATTTTTAGGTTTTAGATACCAGCTTATTTATTATCTAGCTTAATAATTTGTTTAAAAAGTGCTCTATAGGCTGCTTTTAAGTATCTTTTTAGCCAAAAAAATCTCATTTGATTTTTAAGCCTTCCAACTTATTGTAGTAATTAAATTGTGTTTATATTTGTTTATTAGGTTAGTTTTAAGGTCCTTGTAGCTTATCTAGTTTAGGTTTGATCTTATTCAAGCTTATAAGCAAACTCAGTTAAGGCTAAAAGCCTTATAAGTTTTTTTTAGTAATCTGTAACTTGTTTAAGCTCATTTCTAGCTTATTTGAAGTTCTCAGAAAAAGTTGTTTTATTAAAGTTGCTTATTTTTATGTTAAAAAACTTTTTCATAAAAAAATTTCCAAAATAAAAATTTTGGGAATTGAGGGAAGTCTCAAGGTTTGAACCCGAGACCTCAACCTCAACTCTACCAACATTTTAACACACACTCCACTACCAACTGCCCTTGGGACTTTTTCGTTCATACTTTGTTTTATTTAATATTTAACCTTTCATTTCCAGTTTTAGCTTATTGTGCTTATTTGCTTTTTAACAGCTTATTCGTTTAGCCAACTTTCTAGTTTTTATTTTTCTTAGATTATGCATAGTTCAAAGTATTTTTAGAGAATTTTTCAGTTTTTTATAAATTAGTTTAATATTTTTAATAATATTTTTAGATTAAAACAGTTTTTAATTCATAATAAATTAAATTATAGTCAAAAAAAATATAATTCCTTTTTCTAAAATTATTTTTAATCATTTAGGACTGTTAAAAATTAAATTTGCATTTTTAGAGTTAAAATTTTAGGATTTAGGTTTTTAAGGCTCGGGTTTGATTCCCGTTATCGTTTTAGTGTTTCAATCTTAATTGCTTTCATTTTTTGCTTGCATTTACTTGTTTTTACATTTCATTAGAAGAAATAGAATCCAAATCAAAATCTTTGATTATTCAATCACTCGATCACGAACTTAACCTCGATTTTTAATTCACGCCTCGTCGGTAAAATATATTTAAACAAATCATAAATCCAAGATAAGAAAATTATCTAATCTAAATAAACAAATAATTAACCATATATAGACCGCAGCCCCCACGATGAGGCCCGCAAAGACTCTGAGCCCACTACCCCCACTCTCACCCGCAATTCCCAAACAAAAGCTTATACACAACCCCCACGAACCCCGCACTTCACCTTCCGCTAATTTAATTCTCGCCCCGATCGGGATACACTCAGGAAGGTTTAGAATTATCCTATGTACAAAGTAATCCACTACAAAACCTATTGGAATACATCTCTCAATAACTAAAATTTGGTAATTGGTTATTTTAGTCATATAAATATATATAATATCTCATCACTAATATATATAATATATATATATATATAAAAATATATAATAGAGGCATTTACCGAATAGCCAGGCGAACCACTTTATAACTTTTTTGTACAGAACCTACAGAACCACCTTTTTTACTCTTAATAATGCATAATATACATCATATTAATGCAAGATGTCATTACTGTAAATATCTACTACCTATTTTGAAAAAAAACAATAAATTAAGGGCAAATTAGGCATTTTCATTCTCCATAAAAGTAGCATCCTATAAAAATAGAATAAATTATAACCACCCAATATCCCTTAAACTAAAAACGTCCCTTCCTCAGATCTATTAATTCAAAAAAAAATTTAGTCGGCACCTCCTTTTCCTCTCAACCTTCAAAACCCTATCACTACAAATAATACCGCCGCCGGCTATCCAGAAGAACCAAACCCACCACAACCTGTTTTGATTCCACCATAACCGAACCCACCACAACTATGTGGTTTCTATTCCACAAGAACCGAACCGAGCAACCAACAACACTGTTTCGATTCCACCATAACCGAACCCACCATAGCCATGTGGTCTCAGTCACTCATCCATGTGGTTTCGATTCCACAAGAACCAGATCCACCCCTTGTAAGCATTTTTTTGATACAATAACTTAAATGAAAGTGAGCATTTTTTTGATACAATAACTTAAATGAAGAAGACGATGTATGTTGGAGAGAGAGTGGAAATGAAAAGAATAAATTTACACATTTTTTTATAAGATGTTACACATCACGTGGGTGACAAAGCAGAGGCTAGCCACTTTTTTAATAATTTGCTACTAGCTTTTTTGAAAACCAACTGTTTTGCTATTTAATAATGTATGAAGTTATTTTTAAATTGGTAGTTCTAGATGGTAGAGTTATTTTTTAATTGGTTCTCGATGGTGTAGGTATTGGGCAATAGTATATGTGATTTTATACTTATTATAATCATTTATATTCTTTTTTATATGCAGTTAAGCAGGATTAAGTGGTGTTAATAAATGTGCACCGTGCATATGTGTTTTTGGAAGACGTGCATCTATGTTCTAATGAATTTGAAGAGAAAATGAATAAACTAGATTTTTCGCTCAGAGTTTATAACATTCAATCAAAGTTTATTCTTTGTATTTTTGGATTATCCAAGGGTACTAAACCTTACAAGCTAAGGAGTTAAATGATTTTATTTCATTGGGATCAACAAGTTGTATTCAGTGCTTGTTGTGGAAGCTTTTGAATAGAAGCTTGAATCCTACAAACTTAGCATTTAAATGACATATACATCGTCAGGAAGTTCTTCCAGTTCAGATACTGAGGTAGATTCTTGTTCTAAATCATGTGTTAAAGCTTATGCTACTCTCAAAGAAAAATATGACAGTTTGTCTTCAGATTACAAAAAGTCTCAATTTAATTTAGTATCTTATAAAGCAGGTTTAGAAGTCGTAGAAGCAAGATTACCTCACTATAAAAAAAATGAGGTTGTGTTTGAAGAAAGCATAAATGTTTTAAAACTTATAGTTAGACTAAGAGATAATGCCTTAAATGAATACAAAATGAATTTGGAAAAAGCAGAAAAAGAAAGAGATCAGTTAAAACAAACATTAGAGAAGTTTCAAAATTCATCCAAGTCTTTAAATAATTTATTGGAAAGTCAAGTAATTGACAAGTTTAAAACATGACTAGGATATAGTGCAGCTACTGCAGCTTCTCCTGCAGTAGAAATTTTTGTAAATTTATCTGATAAGTCTGGATCAGATAGGGATATTTCAGTTTTTTTTCCCCCACTCAACAGGAAATTTCATACCTCGGCAAACCTGATTCTACATTTATGGATGAAAATAGTTTAAAAGTGGAAAATTTGGGATGTAGTACTTCTGTACACCTAGTAATGAAAAGACAGTTGAAATAAGGGTATTGTGTTCAACACAGTTGAATCTAATACTGTTAGGAGAGAGTGTTGTGCCTCAATTAATGAGGAGTTGGTGTCAGATGGTAAGAAGAAAAATATTTTTCCTACTGTTTCTAAAATAGAATTTGTTGGACCTAAACAACCAGAAAAACTAGTTAGGAAACCAGTGAAGTATGCTGAAATGTACAGGTCACAAAGGCTTAGGGGAAATCAAAGAAACTGGAATAATTAGAAGTCCCAACAGCTAGGAAGTGACTTTGTGATGTACAATAAAGCCTGTTTTGTGTGTGGAGTTTTGACCATCTAAAGAAAGATTATAGTAAAAGAATGATAAAACCACAGTATGGTATCAATGCAAGGATGAGAGATTCATCAAAATTCTACAAAGAATGATCACCCTATTCAAAAAGAAACATGATTCCACAAGCAGTATTAATGAGGTCAGGGCTAAAAACAATTAACTGCTAGGTCAAGAGCAGCAGTTAATGCTGCTAAACCAAAAGCAGTACATAATGATGTCAAGAGAAATAGGTTTCATGATGTTAAGGCCTCAACATGCTGGGTTTGGAATCTAAAGAATAGAGTAACAAACCATGTATCCAAACACAACAGTACATCTATCACTTGAAATTTTATGATTTATTGAACACAAGGAGATTCAAGTCAGTGATGGCTTGGGTCCCCAAAAGAAGATGATTTGGAGGATCCTTCCAAACAGGGGAGGAAGATAACGAAAATTAATCAAGATCATGGCATTTCATTGGTACAACATGATGCAGAGAGAGGAGATTCTAGGGTAGGCCACATGGAGTAGAACCAGAGTTTGATTTTGATGCTGCTAATATACCAGTTACTACTACTAGTACAGAAATTAGTACTGCCAGCCCTGAAGTTAAAACTACTGGTGATTCTATTGAAGATATTGCTGCTGAAACTTTAGTGTACATCAGAAGGAGTGCAACAAAGGCAAAAGATAAAGGTAAAGCAAAGATGGAAGAGTCTAAATCAGCAATGACCAAGACAAAAAGGCAACAAGAATAAGAAAGACTTGGTTTTGAAGTAGCTGTGAGATTGCAAGCTGAACTTGATAAAGTAGAAAGGCACAGGTGTTCCATAGCAGAAGGTTTGATTCAAGAACTTCTTCAAAAGATATTCATACAGACTAAAAGATCAAGAAGATGAAGTGTTTGAAAGCATCCTCTCAAAATAGAAGGTTTAATTTAAGAAACTTCGATGGATTGGAAGGTAAATCAAAGTTAGGGGAGGTTGTTGGGATTAAACTTGTGGCACTTAGTACTTGCTTAATCAAAAGTTAGTTTACTGCTACAAGTTACACTACCATATTAACCAGTAGTCTGCTCAGAGTAAGTTAGTACTGCAGTACTAACTTAAGATGTTGAAGGACTTAAGATGTGGTTATAGAGTTTTACAATTGTGGTTCAGATTACTGCTGCTATGTGAGAAAATTAATATTGCTGATAGAGTTACAATTCTAGTTAATATCAAGTTAATGTTTGATTAAAAAGATTGTTTTGATGAGAAGTTTCAACTAATTTATGAGAAAGTATTTAATACATTTAACTAGAGCTTGGAAAGTATTAAATTACATCTCATTTCTTTCAATACATTTGACTAAATACTTAGGAAAGTATTGTAAGCCCATTAGGACTGTTTGGTGTATAAAAGGATATCCTAGGGCATCTAGTTTAGCATCTCATCAGGATACACATCATATCAGTTTTCCATCTCAGTTTTCCATCTCAGTTTTCCATAGAGTTCATAGTTTTAAGGTTGTAAACCCTATTACTAAGTCAGAGTGATCGTATTAATATATATTGAAGCTTATTGTGTTGATTATATCTTTGTGTCAAAACGTACTTTACTGTTTCATTGAGAATACTTCTTAGTGGTATAAACTAGATTCCGCATAGTTTATATCATTCAATCAAAGTTTCATTCTTAGTATTTTTGGATTTATCCAAGGGTACTAAACCTTACAAGCTAAGGTGTTAAAGATCTATTCATTGGGATCAACAGAGATGCTATCGTTACTCCTGCTTTTCTCACAGAGAATTTTGAGCTTAAACATGGACTTCTAAGTCTCGTAAATTCAAAACAATTTTACGGATTTAAGAAAGAAGATCCTCATGCTCACATTCGTTGGTTTAACAAGATTACTTCCACGATTAAGTATAAAGATGTGCCTAATTCGTCGAATGAAGCTTATGCTTTTTCCATTTTTCTTATCGAGGGGGCAGCCTGGATTTGCTCGACAATGAACCCCTCGTTCTTTATGACTTTGGGAATATCTTGTTTCCAAGTTTATTAACCAATTCTTCCTCCTTCAAAACTACAAATCTCAAAATGAAAATCACAAAATTTTTAAAACAAAAGTTAAGGAATCGTTTAGTGAGGCATGGGACCATTTTAAGGAGTCTTCTTCGTTGCCTGCCAATACGGTTTTTACAGATGAATTGCATCCAACTTGATACATTATTACAATGCTTTAAACCTAATCGATCAAGATTCCTTGGGAATGCCGCCGACCGTGGTTAATATGGTCGGTAATTATTTTGACTAAATCTCCTCGAGATGCTTTGACAATTATCGGAAAATACGTCAAAGTTCGCCAACAACTTCGACACAAACCCGGTTGTTTTAAAGTGAGTTGCTATTACTTCTTCTTCTACCACGACATGTCCATTGAAAAAGGCCGCTCTACTGACTTGCCGGTATTGTTATGCTCTCGTCATGTTATGACCTCACCTGGAGAGTTGTTAAAGCAATTTCTAAATGTTGTGATGACTTATGGGGGACACCGCATCTCTACTATGAGTGTCTTGCCGCTGTGGCAAAACACTTTTAATGCTTCTTACAGCCGACAACAATTCTATCAGAATCAAGGATATCGTCCTCAAGGAGACCCGAATTTATGTACAAGCAATCAAATGGGACCACCTGGTTTTCTTCCCGTACAAAATAATTCAATAAACGTTTCATAAAAATCCAAGGTTTATAATCAAAACCGATGGAAATAATTTCAATCAAGGTATACCAAAATTTATCAAGCTCCACCTCCAAGTTGACTTTTTTAAACGATTCTCTCGAAGCTACATGACGACAAATTGACTTGTTTAATTGAAATAATGCAAAATCAAAATAACCAACAGGAGACGGAATTAAAGGAAAGGAGATGGATAATACGTTGACTAGACAAAACAATGCGTTCAAGAATGAGTTAAAGAATGAGTTAACGAATGATATTAAGAACATGATGAGTAGTTTTTTTCAAATGAATACCGCTTCTTCTTCGGGCTCGGGTTCACTTCCTAGAAACACCGTTGCTAACCCGAGAGGTGACTTGAAAGCAATCACCACCCGAAGCGGTATTTCTTATGATGGACCTCCAATTCCACCTCCTTTCTCTCTTCTTCCCAAGGTTAATGGAATGGGAACCGAGGTGACAAAGGATACGGGTTTGTTTGCTTGCTCGCATAGCGTTCGCCTTTCACATGGCAATATGCTTTTTGCTTTGGCCTTCTCTCTTGCATTGCCTATGCGCATTGGCTAGTGTTCCTGCCGCATATCGAGAAAAGTACCAAAAAACATCCAACCTCTGGTAGTCCAAATTCAAGCTCCATTTGATGAGCCCGTTGTTGCTCCTAAGCCTAAACCGTTTATACCTTATCCTTCAAGAGCTAACAAGCAAAAGCTCCGTGAAAAAGATGATAATCTACCTTCGAAGTTTGTTGAAATCTTTCGGGAATTACATTTCGAGATTAGTTTCGTGGATGCTTTTCTACATATGCCAAAATTTGCTTTAATGTTTAAAAGTCTCCTTAATAACAAAGAAATTTTTTTTTGACTTAGCCAAAACACCGGTAAATGAGAATTGTTCGGCGGTCATCCTAAAAAAATTGCCCGAAAAACTTGGAGACCCCGGCAAGTTTCTTAGTCCATGCGATTTTCCGGAGATAGTTGAATGCTTAGCCTTGACCGATCTTGGTGCAAGCATCAACTTGATGCCTCTTTCCATATGGAAGAAGCTCTCACTCCCCGAACTTACTCCTACTCGAATGATTCTTGAACTTGCAGACCGATCGACTAGTAGTCCATCCGGTATTGCCGAAGATGTCTTTGTTAAAGTAGGAAAGTTCCATTTTCCGACCAACGTCGTAGTCGTCGATTATGTTGTTGATCCTCGGGTTCCCTTAATTCTCGGGAGACCCTTTTTGAGGATGGCACGTGCTTTGATTGATGTTTATGGTGAAGAATTAACTCTTCGAGTTGATGATGAAGCCATAACCTTTAAAGTTGGCTTCAAAACTTCGAGATACTCCTACATTAACTGCTAAATCGGTTAATCGAATCGATGTCATCGACGTTTCATGTGAGGAGTATGCTCAAGAAGTGCTTGGTTTTTTGGATAGTTCTAAAAGTGGCAATCCCACTCCGTCTTTAGATCCTATCCTTTCTACTTCTTTCCCCTCTCTCACTCCTTTTGAAGGAGGTGACTTCATTTTGGAAGAAATCGAAGCTTGTCTTACAAATGATTCAATTCCACCAGGAATTGATGATGCCGACTTTGATCCGGAGGGAGACCTTCTTCTACTCGAGAAGTTATTAAATGATGATCCATCATCTCCTCTCCCTCCGAAGGAACTTCATTTTAAGGAAATTAAAACGATAAAATCTTCTATTGATGACTCAAGCTGAGCTTCAAGGATTTTACGTCCTCATCTTGAATATGCGTTTTTAGAAGGAACCGATAAATTACCCATCATAATTTCTAAGGAATTAAAAGATGAAGAAAAGGCCGCCCTTTTAAAAGTTCTTAAGTCACATAAACGGGCCATCGCATGGAAAATTTCCGACATTAAGGGTATCGACCCTAGTTTTTGTACTCATAAGATCTTAATGGAAGACGATTTCAAACCGGCAATTCAACATCAATGAAGGGTAAATCCAAAAATTCACGAGGTTATCAAAAAGGAAGTTATCAAACTCCTTGATGCCGGATTGATTTACCTATCTTCGATAGTCCGTGGGTGAGCCCCGTTCATTGTGTGCCTAAAAAGGGTGGTATGACCGTAGTTGAAAATGAAGATAATGAGTTGATTCCTACAAGACTAGTTACCGGATGGCGTGTTTGTATAGATTACCTAAATCTTAATGATGTCACTCATAAAGATCATTTCCTGTTGCCTTTTATGAACCAAATGCACGAACGATTAGCTGGAAATGAATACTATTGCTTTTTAGATGGATTTTCCGGATATTTTCAAATTTCCATTGACCACAAGACAAGAGAAGATTCCTTCGCAATTGCCCTTATGGGAAGTTTGACATACCGACGTTATTGCCTTTCGGTTTATGTAATGCTCCGGGCACGTTCTAAAGGTGCATGATGGCCATTTTCCACGACATGATCGAGGAAACAATGGAAGTCTTTATGGACGATTTCTCGGTCTTTGGGGATTCTTTCTCCTTATGCCTTTCCCATTTAGACAAAATGCTCAAACGGTGCGAAGACACTAATTTAGTTCTAAATTAGGAGAAATGCCATTTTATGGTAAAAGAAGGCATTGTTCTAGGACATAAGGATTTCAAATGTCCGGGGATTGAGGTTCGACAAGCTAAGTTGATGTTATAGCTAAACTCCCTCATCCGACTTTCGTCAAAGGCGTTCAAAGTTTCTTAGGTCACGCCGGGTTTTATCGTCGATTTATTCAAGATTTTTCTAAAATCGCCCGGCCGATGACCTATCTTCTTGAAAAGGAAACCCCGTTTATTTTTTTCAAAAGAATGTATTGAAGCATTTAATATACTTTAAGAAGAAGTTAACCGAAGCCCCGATTTTAGTTGCCCCCGATTGGGACCTACCATTTGAAATTATGTGCGACGCTAGTGGAGTTGCAGGTTGGTGCAGTCTAGGCAACGTAAGACTTAAACATTTTCAGCCTATTTACACGATGCAAGTAAGACCATGACCCAGACGGATCAAGCACATTACACTAGACGAAAAAGAATTATTAGCCGTGTGTATGGCTTTCGGGAAATTCGGCTTACTTAGTATTATCAATGGACCAATAGTGTTATACGGACCCACTCGGCTTTCTTAAAATATTCTTCTTGTAAGCCGAGATACTCTGGTGGGATTCTCCTACTCAAGAATTTGATGTCCATTATTCTGTGTATTAAAAAAGGAGCCGAGATTCTTGCGGCCGACCACTTATTAAGATTGAAAATACCCCTCCAAGATGTTCTCGAGAACAAGTAAATTACCGCAAACTTTCCTCTCCGAGACCCTCTGGATATGATATCTTTTTTGGTGATTCTTAGTGTCCCCCATGGATTTGCCAAATTGCAATAACAATGCGGGGAATTTTATTGTTAAAGGGACTGTTGTCCTAACAAAAGAAAATTACTTTAAGGATGTTAGCCATTATTGTTTGGGACGAACCCTATTGTTTAGGATTTGTGCGGATTCAAATGTATTAGGACGATTGTTCCACGGCAAAGGAATGGATGCGTTGATTTCCTCATACTTAGTCATAATGGACCCACAAGGGGGACATCATAAGGTGCAATAACACCTGCTAAGAAAGTCTTTGATTCCAGTTTCTATTGGCTGGCTATTTACCGAGATGCCCATGACTTGGTTACACGATGTGACGCTTGTCAACGTCAAGACAAAATCTTGCAAAAAGATGAAATGCCTCAAAATGCAATTTAAGTATATGAGATCTTTGACATGTGGGGCATCGATTTTATGGGACCGTTCCCGTCTTCTCGAGGTAACAAGTACATTCTCGTGGCCGTCAACTACTTGTCAAAATGGGTTGAAACAAAAGTGCTCCCCACTAACGATGACTGAGTTCGTTGTTTAAATTCTTAAAATCTCTTTTTGCCCGATTTGGAACTCCTCGTGCTATAATTAGTGATCACGGTACCCATTTTTGTAATGATCAATTTGCAAAAGTTATGCTTAAATATGGAGTTACTCGTCGTCTTTCTACCACGTATCATTCACAAACGAGTGGACAAGTGGAGGATTCAAATCGTGGTTTGAAACGTATTTTAGAAAGGACCGTAGGTGAAAATCGATGTTCATGGTCGATAGTTAGATGATGCATTATGGGCCTTCCGAACCGCTTTCAAAACACCCATCGGGTGCACTCCTTATAAGCTAATTACGGGGAAAGGCTTTCATCTTCTATCGAGCTTGAAACAGAAGGCTATTGGGCTTAAAACATTGTTAATTTTGATCTTAAGGCCGCATGGTGATCACTGGAAATTTAAAATGAATGAAATTAAATAAACTCCTGGGATCAAGCCTTATGAGAATTCTGTTAATCTACAAAGAGAAAACGAAAAGATTCATGACTCCAAAGATTAAGAACACCGCGTTTTCAATGTTCGGTGATTCGAGTTCTTCTCTTCAATTCTCGATTAAAGATTTTCTCGGGCAAGCTTAAAACCCTTGGGACCAGGACCATTCACGTTAATCAAGTTTTTCCATTATGGTCGTCGTCGAGATATCTCAATCGTACGGACCAAACTTCAAGGTGAATGGTCATAGACTTAAACACTATTTTGGAGGGGACATACCAACTATGGTTGTCCCGGATCTCCAAACTTTCCCCATGGACCATTAAATTCCCGAGGTGAGTCAGGCTCGTGATCGGTTAACAAAAATAAGCGCTTCGCGGGTGGCAACCCATGCTTATCCCTAGTAGTAGTATAATAATGAATAAGTGTGATGTGAGGAGGCTCGCCTCTTCCTTTCTCGTGTTTTGTGATTTATGTTTTATGTCAGGATTTGAAAGGATTTTGAAGACTCTCGATGCTGTGGTTTTGGTCCCTCGTTTCACTCCGATCTTCGGTCCTTGCATGTTTATGGGAATCCGTATATCCTAGATCTTATTGATTAACGTTTATCTGTTAGCATATTAATAAAGGCTTTAGATTTGCGTAAGAGACCCCGTAATCTTGGATTATGCCTTAAAATTATATGTGGCGGTGACAGTCTTTTTACATTGAGGAACAATGTGTGTTCTAGTATGGGGGGATTTTCGATTTGATCTTACTTGCATTTGCCTTGTTTTCACGTAACCCCGTTTTTCCACCAAAAATAGAAAAAATATGCCAAAATTAAAAAAAATAAAAATAGAATAAGTGTTTTGACACGTAGTTTTGTCTTTTTAGGAATAAATTTTGACTTGATCGAGCATGTTGCGCTCTAGCTTGCCCCTTAACTTATATAAATTTAAGCTTTTGCTAGTCTTTTATACAAGAAGCTTTAAAACGCGAATTCTAGCTTATAAAGAGCCAAGAGTTTGCAAGTTTCCATGATAGACTTTAAATATGCAAAGCTTGTTTTATTAGACTAAGCATTCGCGGATCTTTTTAGTAAAGATTTTAAATTTTCGAAGAACGAAAAATGATAGAGTTTTATATAAGTTAGATGCTAAACTTAGAGTAGTTGGATCTCATTCAAGCTCATAGAGGTTAATTGTGGCTTTTTGCTCCCACCAGCTTAATAAACGTTATAGGGTAAAATCCATAAATGCTTAATGTACTTTCAAAAAAGACTCATTCTACATACTATACCTTTTTTATTGTTATTATTCTTATCCAAATCTAGTTTTTTTTCATTACACATACTTTATATAAAAATAGATAAAAACGTGTATAAAAACGCATATAAAATCATAAGATAAAATCTATAAATGCTAAATGTACTTTCCAAAAAGACTCATTCTACATACTAAAATTTATATAAAGTATGTGTAATGAAAAAAAACTAAAGTTGGATAAGAATAATAACAATTAAAAAAGTATAGTATGTAAAATGAGTCTTTTTTAAAAGTACATTAAGCATTTATGGATTTTACCCAACGTTATATAATTGTTAATAAATAAAGTTGCTTTATGTTTTTGCGATTCTTAGTTTAGATCACTTTGTAGAGATTCCTTCTGTTGAAAGTAAGGTACACATCAAGGTTTTGTCAGTGTTGTGGGGAAATAGGCTTTTGATTCCTGACGGCTTGCTACCGTTGTCTAGGTAGTTAAAAGACCACATGACTTGAAATTTGGCTAATAATAATAAGTTATGTAATAAACCGAAGCCGAAATAAGACCACTACCTCTTGCCGGCTCACAACCGATGTGGTAGTCGTTTAAAGGGTGGAGGTAATAATAATAATAATAAAAATTGTGGGCTGATAAAAGTTTACTGCCTCTTGCCGGCTCACAACCGATGTGGCAGTCTTCTAAATAAGGCACATAGTAATAATCCGAGACTGATAAAAGTTTGCTGCATTCTGTGCCGGCTCACAACCGATGTTGCAGCCTTCAAAAAGGTCGAGGATCACCGAGGTCGAAATAAGACTCCTGGACCATGGTCGGCTCGCATACCGATGTGGCAGTTGTTTAAAGGACCGAGGTTTAATAATGTTGCAATAATAATAATAATAATAATAAAGCTAAATTTTGACTCCGGGTTATCTAAAAAGAATAACTCCTAAATCATGTGAAATTAGAACCTTAATGTGGACTTTATTCTCACCATATCGTCTCTTTAGGAAAGGATTTCTTTTTAGTTTTTTTTTTTTTTTTTATGAACTAATTGTGGTCTAACGGGTTTTACTTTATATGATTAAGATATTAATTATTTGTCACAAATAATTATTGATAATAAAATCTTTACGAGGATATAGGAATAAGGGGCGGAAAAGTAGCTAGCATCACGCAATTAGCAATCTATGAGTAGTAGTTGACATACTTAAACTTGTATTTAACAATGATTTCGTTTTTAAGCATGGTTTGGGGCGGGTGAAAAATCTAGGACGATGAATTTATCTATTTAGTAATTCTTGTTCCATGAAGTTATGATATGTATGAACGATAATAAATGCATAAAAATGGTAAAACTAGTGATTTCTTAATCCCCTTAGATGAACACTTAGCTACTTTTTCGAGGTAATTAGTCTAAGGGGGTAGAAATTTTTGGTTTTCTAAGTTTGTATTTATGACATTGCGTGAGGACACGACAATAGTTTAGTATGGGAGATTTTGGTATGTGCTTAAATACACATACCTTTTGCCTAATAAACCGAAGTTAAAAAGACCTTAGTGACCATAAATAAAGAAAAATGCATGTATTCGCTTTGTATTGTGATGAAATCTGTGTCTTACGGGTAACGAATATTGCACAAAAGGACTAAAACGAAACAAATCGGACAAAACCGAGCACGAGAATGGAAAGAGCGTGAAAAACCTAAGCCGAAGGCGCATACATCTTTAAATGGGCCAACCCGTACCCATTTAATGGGCCGGGTCAGCCCATTAACAATGTATAACCTTAAAGCCTAAAAACCTTTAATCCATTTATAAACAAAATGTCCAAATCCATTTCGTTTAAACTTGGCCCAATTTATAAAAGCCCATTTCCTCAAACTTTGACCCAGTCAAACTTATATCAAACAAAAAAACGAGTAAATGAGATTTACTGTTCATCTCCTTTTTCCCTCCCTTCACCATCAACAAAATCACAGACAGGGTAAAATCCTCACTCTCACACGCTCCCCTCTCCTTCTAGAAGCTCAATGACGCACGCAATGACGTTTTGGCAGGGCCCACACCTGGAATCCTCTACTCTCTCATTGGCTATGGATGCGTGGCACATGATCTAAGGACTCCAAATGATTGCTTGGGGATTGGACAAGATTAAAAGGCTAGGATTGAAGGCTTACACGCTCCTAGGGTTCTGGATCCTTCCTCTGAGCACTAGATAAGAAGAGCTCCTCACACAGATGGGGTGTCTAGTTTTAGCTTATTTTTGTGTTAGTAGCTTATTTGTAACGTTTAGCATATTATATTTTCTTTTCCAGCATTGTAAACTTTTCTATTATTAATAAAATTGCAGTTCTTTTAAATCTTAATGTTTTAAATTATGTTTTACTTTAGCTTATAATGATTTAAATGTCACTTAATAAGCTCTAATAAGCTCCTAGTTAACTAATAAGTTAGTATACACTCAGTTAAGCTCTCTAAGGCTTAACTGATTAAGCTACTTACCTCAAATCTCCCCTAAATATACCTCAGCTTATGTGGATGATAATCCAATTTGGGATGGGCTTATGGACAATACCAGCTTGTTTTTAAACAAGTTGAAGCTTGTATATCAGCTCTTTGAGAGCTTATTTGTCCCTGTTTAGCTGGGACAAAAGGTACTTCTCCTTTTACTCATTTTTAGCTTGATAACTGTTTTGCTTATATTTTGCTTATATTTTGCTTAATTGTGCTTAATCTTGCTTTAATAATGCTTAATCTATCTTATTATTGCTTATCTCATTTAGTTTAAAGTATTTAATAATCTGTTTTTAGCTTTTACTTTGTTTTGATTAAAACTGTTAAGAAAAACCAAAAAAATGCTTATTGTTCTAGCTTATTATTTAGTGCTAATTTGGGGTTAAATCGTGCTTATTTGAACTTAATCTCATAAGATCTTATTTAGTTTTAGCTTTTTACAACTTATAATAAGTTGTTTTAAGCTTAAAAATGGGTTTCAAACTTATTAAGGGGTGTTTGGCACAAGCAGTACTAACCTAGGTTAGTATTGTTTGATTGACTTGTGTCCTTTAAGCTAAGTTTGATAAGCTCAAACTAAGCTTTTATAATTTTTTAAAGGATAAAATCATTTTTTAGGTTTTATATATCTAAGTTTAAATTTGTGTGTTCATATGACTGTCATACCAGCTTATTTAAATTGATTTGGAATAGGTGCTATTTGGTGTTAGTTTCATGCTTGTTTTGGGTTAAGAATGCAGTAGAAATGATCTGAATTAAGTGAGCAATTGACTTGTGTGATTGAGTTAAAATTATGCTAAGTTTAAGTTTAAGTTTTCTTTAAAAAGTTTTAAAAGTCAATTTTTAGATCTAAATCTAGGTTAGTTAGAGGTTGTTCTAGGTTTTGATTTTCATTACATAAGCTCACTAAGGTATAAGGCTTAAATCTGTTTAAGCTTATTCTTTTATATTTAGCTCATCAATTAGTAGCTTTAAATGGTCTGCAAGTAGTCAGTTTTTTCTAAAAAGCCAAAATTATTAGTAGTTAAGTATGTCTTCTCATAAGTTCTTTTCTAGCTTATTTCTTAGGCTTATTTTCTTATGACCAGCTTAATTGTGTTCTTTAGATATAGATGTTCATCTGTTTTTGCCTTTTAGCCTTTTTGGTTTGCTAGTATTTGGTTACCTAGGTTTAGCTTTATAACCTGTCATATCTACCACAAAAAAGCACAAAAATATTGTTGAGTCTGTCACTTTTTCAAATCCCTTTGCTAAGCTTTATTTTTCTAAACAACTGTCTTAATTCTAGCTTAAATATGTTATTTGGGGATTCGGGTTTTATATTTTTAAGTTTTTAGCTTATTCCAAAGTGCTTATTAGTTCTTAATTTAGTTTAAAGTTAGTCAAAAGTCCTTCAAATCTGTTTTATAGCAATCTGTCTTAGTGTCTGTTTAAGTGCTTTTTAGCTTATTTTTTGTCCTTTATGCTTATTAGGTCTAGGAGTGAGTCTGTTTTAGCTTATTTAAATTTTCTTTTTGCTTATTTAGTCTAAAAAGCCCAAAAACAGACTATTTGGTCTTATTTTCTAATATTATGTAGCTAAACTGTCACCTTTAAGTAGCTTATTTCCAGCTTATTTTAAGTTTTTAGAAAAAGTTGTTTCACAAAAAGTTCTTATTTTAGTTGGTACTTTAGCTTTTTCAAATTAAAAATTAAAAAAAAATGATTTGTAAAAAAGAAAGGCCACAGGTTTCAAACCTATGACCTCTCTTTTATAACACCAACACCTCAACACACACACTCATCACCAACTGCCTTGGTCTTTTCGTTAAGACTTTACACCAATTTTCTTTTATAACCTTTTTGCCAAATAAGCCATCAGCCCTATTTAGCTTATTTACAGCTTATTCCAATAAGCTGTTTGCCCTATTTTATTTTTCCTAGGATTAGAATTGTTCAAAGTACTTTTCCTATTTTTTTAGATTTTTATAAATTAGTTTAAAGATTTTTATATATTTTTAGATTATTAAAACAGTTTTTAATTTTAAAAACAATGCTCAAAAATATAGATTTTTTTTTTCTAAATTTATTTTTAATCATTTAGGACCTTTAAAAATTAAATTTTCATTTTTAGGATTAAAATTTGGTAATTTAGGTTTTTAAGGCTCGTTTTTAGATTCCCGTTAACGTTTTTAGTTTAAATTTTTAATTGCTTTCGTTTTTAGCTTGCCTTTATTTGTTTTTGCATGTTAACTGTAGAATTAGAATCCAAAATCAAAATCCTTGAAATTATTCAAAGCACGCGATCACGAACTTAACCGATTCTCAATTCACGCTTCGTCGGGATACGACTCGGGAAGGTTTTGAACTTTACTTTTGGTTAAGAAAAAGTAATCTTCTTAAAATCCTACGAATACGTATTACTATACTATTTACTGATATTATCCTTATAATACGTATTTGCCTATATATATATATATATATATATATATATATATATATATATATATATATATATATATATATATCGGATTATATATACTAGGGAATCAAACAAATTTTTGGCGTCGCTGTCGGGGAGGCTGTGAAACGATTATTGTATTTACGTTTGAAGATTAGTGTTTGAAGACCCTTCCCCGTGAAGTTATCGCTTTCATTTGTGAATATTTTCTTCTATTATCAAGTAATAAAAAAATCCAAAAAAAATTGAAAACCAACAAAAACAACCGTTGTGTGACTTGTGAATTCGGCTCACCTTTAGATTACAAACTATAAGAGAGGTTTAAGGAGGGTTAATCCTACGAACTTCGACTCGAAAGGAGAAGGTTTTTAAAACGCTTCGCGCTTACCCGTTCCTCCGCTTCTTTATGCGTTTTCTAGAGAGCTACCGTACACTTGTTTGATTATCGGTTACAAAAATATTTTGTCTTTTTATTTCTCTTATTTTATTTTTAGTGCATGCGCACTCGCTCTTCATTGAATTTAATTGCCGAATCTTCAACGACTCTAAAACGTCGTAATCGTAGACGTTCCAAGCAAACAGTCGAACCATTTTCTCTTGAAGAAAGTCCCGTGGTTACGATGTCCGATCAACGTACTATGGCGGAATTACTCCAAGAACCCACCGAGGGTTACGGAGATGCAATCGTTATTCCCGCTATTCGCGCGGAGAATTTTGAGCTTAAACATGGTCTTCTAAATCTTGTAACTTCAAAATAATTTTACAGATTTGAGAAAGAAGATCCACATGCTCACATTCGTTGGTTTAACAAGATTACTTCCACAATTAAGTATAGAGATGTGCCTAATTCGTCAACTAAGCTTATGTTTTTTCAATTTTCTATCGAGGGGGCAGCCCGGATTTGGCTTGAAAAAGAACCCCCTCGTTCTATTCTTATTTGGGAAGATCTTGTTTCCAAGTTTATTAACCAATTCTTTCCTCCTTCAAAAACTACAAATCTCCGGAATGAAATTACGAATTTTCAACAACGTTTTGATGAATCATTTTGTGAGAAATGGGACCGTTTCAAGGATCTCCTTCGTGCTTGCCCGCATCACGGTTTTACGGAGTTGCATCAACTTGATACCTTCTACAATGCTTTAACCCCAACCGATCAAGATTCTTTGAATTCCGCCGTCGGTGGTAATCTTTTGACTAAAACTCCTTGGGATGCTTTGGCAATTATTGAAAACAATTCAAAAGTTCGCAACTCACGGAACAAACCGATTGTTTCAAAATTGAGTACGAATGCTCCTTCTTCTTCTACCCCTCATTCTCCCGATATTGCCGCTCTTGTTGACGTCGTTAAGGCTATGCTTCATCAGAAATCTTCTCCTCCTGCTTCCGTGAAAGCGGTTGAGGAAATTTGTGTTACTTGTGGTGGTCCTCATCCTTACCACCAATGTCTTGCCACCGATGGCAACGTTTTTCCGGAATATCGAGATAATATTCAAGGATATTTTTCAGCAGCCGCAGTAAACTATAATCAGGGAAATACCGGATACCGTCCTCAAAGTTTAGCTAACCAAATTCGACCATCGGGTTTTGCTCAACTGATAATTCGTTTTTTACACGTATCAAATAAACCCTCAAATATATATAATACATATACGTATACGTAAGCAAAGTATCATACAGATTATTCTTAGGAAAGAATAAAAAGTAATCAACACGGGTATCGTTCTCCTAGGTGAGAGGTGAATGGAAATCTACATTCATGTTGTAAATCGAGCTTGAATGTCATAAAAGTTTTGGTTTTGGGATTAAACTATTTTTTATACTAAAAATTAAACTAATATTAATTCTAAGATTTAAAACTACAAGATTATACTAAAATTGATTTAAAAGATATATATGACTAATATGCTTGCTAAGTGACGTGAAAAGTTCCTTAAGTGTGAATTTAGGTTTATTAACGAATTATAATCCTTAGAAAATATAATTTTCTCAGCGTTGGTTTATTTTGAAAACGATCTCTTTAAAAAGAAAATAATTACTAGATGTGTAATTTGATTATTCTCCGGATTTTGCCCAAAAAACAATCAACTTACAAATCTAAATAATCCGACAAATTATTAATCTCTAAACCTTTTATAAATCCACACTTAATTCCTAATTCACAAATATCACTTAACAAGCACTAATTAAACTACTTGCTACTCATAATGATAAAATAAGCAAAGCAAAACATTTTTAATCTAAGCTACACTATTTAATTGAAAAAAAAAGTAGAAAATTGAACCGAATTGAAGAGCCGCAATTTAAACGTAAACAACCCAATTTATTTAGCTAAAACAAATAATCAAATAATCGGTATTATCTAAATAAACCGTAGTTCACGCCCTTCATGAGATGACCGGTAACCAAAAGTTAACAAAATGAGAAATGTTAACAGTAACATTGATAAAACATGGAATACAAATATGCAATTTCAATACCTACACCCACATGATTCACTGGGCAAGGGATAAGGTGTTGCAAGCCTAAAACAATTTTAGTGTCCAAAAATCGAGGCCCAGTTGATCAATAACTACACTGGCCAGAGATTAATCGTACAACAAACGTAATACGTGCACTTTCTTTTCATAATCGTGGCCAACAGCAAAATTGTTTCCTGTAGTTAAAATCAAGTGAGGCCCAAGAACGAGTTAAACAAACCAAATGTAGGCCTAGCAGTTGAGTTTTAATTTAAGTCTTAACAAATTTTTGCAATAAGCTAAAACCACCTAGAACTAAATAGACCAATATTATCACCTAGCTAAAACAAAAGAAAACTTTTCTCGACTAAGAAACAATTGAGCACTAGATTGAGTTTTTTTAACCGATATCTATACTATTAAGCTAAAACACAAACCGAACATCCAATAAGCAAATGATACTAATTTTTAACCTCAAATAAGCACTAAACAATCTATTCTAAACGAGATCCAAATTAGCAAATTAAAATCTAAATTATAAACGCAAAGTAAGCCAACATTCATACAAAATGAACATTATACTAGATCAATAATTCTCAGGAATAAAGAACAAAATAAGCTACTAAGCATACCCGAACAATCTTAATCGAAATAAGCTTTTAACTAAAGTTCTTGTAAAATATCTAAGTTCGAACGAGATCCAACAAGTTATTAACAAGCTTATCAGATTTATTGTAGAACTTATGGAACAATAACAAGCTTTAACTCGAAAATAAGCTAGATCGAACTTATTACTCAAGTTTAGACACCGAATCTTATTTAGGATAAGAGATGGATCGGATAAGCTCTTATGAAGCTTATTCGGTTTATTTCTTATACTCAAATAAGCTGGGTTTATAAGCCCAGTTAATAAGCTAAAAGGAATAGCATATGTTTCGATAAGCTTAAGAAAAGAAAAGTAGAAAAGAGAATAAGCACTTTAATCACCAAACATTTCATAAACTAAACAAATCTTGTTACAATATCTCAATAAGCTGAAAAATCAGTTTTACAATAAATAGAAACGAAACAATAAGTTATCAAGAGCTGAAACTAAATCTAAATCTAAAAGCTAAAAATTGAGAGAAAACAAATAAAACTAAAAACTAAATCCTAATGAAATGAAAATGTAAGGGAGCGGGCTGATTTATAGCCAAGTTGGGGGGTTATTTTTGTCATTTTCATCTCATCATTTTTGTCATGAGTGGCCAATCATTGCATTGGATTTCACCACCTCGGCCTGAGTGAGGCAGCAAAACCAATCAGATAGGGAGACGTGGATTATTTCATGCTTTATTTGTACGCTTCATGTTGTCCGTTCCTTTTAAAGCGTAAGATATGAAATGAATTCATTTAACAAACTAGAATGCCACGCGTCCTAAGCTTATTTGTCCTCCCATCCAAGTGCTCGGTCACGTGTTCCTTTTTTATTTAATTAGCATTCACGTGAGCTTATGTAATGCAAATGTCACTCTCCATTTTAATTCATTTATCTTGATTTTGGGCTTTAGTATGGGCTAAGATAATAATGGGCTGGCCTGGCCCATTTAAATGGGTTACGGGCTGGCCCAATAAGATCCAAGGGCACCGCTGGACTCGTTTTCTCGTGCTCTTTCCAATGGCATACTCGGGAACTTTTCACGACTTTGTCTTGATTTTGAATATTAGGCACTCTTGATCGCGACAAAACCGTAAATACCCGTTTTTGCTCCGTTTTCAATCATTTTTACCTGCAAGACATAAAATTACCAAACAAACATATTTGCAAGATAATTATCCATATTTTAGCATTTTTAGTCCAATTAATAGTGTTTTCCGGGTTATAAATGATGTGTGTTTTAGCAAACATCATCAACCGAATGTGCAAAATAATCAAACTCGGTACAATCAAGGTTACAATCAAAACAAAGGAATTAATCAAGGAAATCCGAGTTATCAAGCTCTGATTCAGCAAACTCAAGTTGCTCCTTCGAATGAATTGTCAAATTACAAGAAGATAAATGATGCTAATATGAAAGCTATGCAAAATCAAATAAATAATGTGAAAAATGAATTGAGAAATGAATTGAGAAATGAAATGCAAAATTCAATACAAACTTCAATGTCAAATCAAATCAACGAGCTTAAGAATATGATGGCTAGTTTTTTCCCAATGAATACCGATTCTTCTTCGTGTTCGGGTTCACTTCCTAGCAACACCGTTGCTAACCCGAAAGGTAACTTGAAAGCAATCACCACCCAAAGTGGTATTTCTTATGATGGACCTCCAATTCCACCTCTTCCCAAGATGGTGGAACGGGAACCCGAGGTAACAAAGGATACGGTGCAACCGAGTATCGAAAACATCCAACCTCCGGTAGTCCAAATTCAAGCTCCAATTGATGAGCCCGTTGTTGCTCCTAAGCCTAAACCGTCTATACCTTATCCTTCGAGAGCCAACAAACAAAAGCTCCATGAAAAATATGATAATCTAGCTTTGAAATTTGTTGAAATCTTTAGGGAATTACATTTCGAGCTCAGTTTTGCAGATGCTCTTCTACATATGCCGAAATTTGCTTCAATGTTTAAAAGTCTCCTTAATAACAAAGAAAAATTGTTTGACTTAGCCAAAACACCGGTGAATGAGAATTGTTCGGCGGTTATCCTAAAAAAGTTTCTTGAAAAACTTGGAGACCCCAGCAAGTTTCTTATTCCATGTGATTTTCCAGAGTTAGTTGAATGCTTAGCCTTGGCCGATCTTGGTGCAAGCATCAACTTGATGCCTCTTTCCATTGGAAGAAGCTTTCACTCCCCGAACTTACTCCTACTCAAATGATTCTTGAACTTGTAGACCGATCGACTACTAGTCCATTCGGTATTGCCGAAGATATCTTTGTAAAAGTAGGAAAGTTCTATTTTCCGGCCGACTTCGTAGTCATTGATTATGTTGTCGATCCTCAGGTTCCCTTAATTATCGAGAGACCCTTTTAGAGGACGACACGTGATTTGATTGATGTTTATGGTGAAGAATTAACTCTCCGAGTTGATGATGAAGCCATAACCTTTAAAGTTGGTCAAACTTCGAGATACTCTTACAATGATGTTGTCTCGATTAATCGAATCGATGTCATCGACGTAGCTTGTGAGAAGTATGCTCAAAAAGTGCTTGGATTCTCGGATAGTTCTACGAGTGGCAATCCCACTCCGTCTTTAGATCCTATCCTTTCTACTTCTTCCCCTTCTCTCACACCTTTTGAGGAAGGTGACTTTATTTTAGAAGAAATCAAAACTTGTCTTACAAATGATTCAATTCCACCAGGAATTGATGATGACGACTTTGATCCGGAGGGAGACCTTCTGCTACTCGAGAAGTTATTAAACGATGACCCATCATCTCCTCTCCCTCCGAAAGAACTTCATGTTGAGGAACTTAAAATCGTAAAATATTCTATTGATGATCCTCCGAAGCTTGAGCTTAAGGATTTACCTTCTCATCTTGAGTATGCATTTTTGGAGGGTACCGATAAACTACCCATAATTATTGCTAAAAACTTAAAAGAAGATGAAAAGGTCCGACTTCTAAAGGTTTTAAAGTCACACAAGCATGCCATCGCTTGGAAAATCTCTGATATAAAGGGTATTGACCCTTAATTTTGTACTCACAAAATATTAATGGAGGATGACTCTAAACGACAATTCAACATCAAAGACAGGTGAACCCAAAAAGTTCATGAGGTTATCAAAAAGGAAGTTATCAAACTCCTTGATGCCGGATTGATTTACCCTATATCCGATAGCCCGTGGGTGAGCCCCGTTCATTGTGTGCCTAAAAAGAGCGGTATAACCATAATTGAAAATGAAGATAATGAGTTGATACCTACTCGATTAGTTATGGGGTGGCGTGTATGCATTGACTACCGAAATTTAAATGATGCCACTCGTGATGATCATTTCCCGTTACCGTTTATGGACCAAATGCTTGAAAGACTCACGAGAAACGAATACTATTGTTTTCTAGATGGTTTATCGGGATATTTTCAAATTCCTATAGACCCGCAAGACTAAGAGAAGACCACCTTCACTTGCCCTTATGGGACGTTTGCCTACCGACTCATGCCTTTCGGCTTATGTAATGCCCCAGGCTCGTTCCAAAGGTGCATGATGGCCATTTTCCACGACAGGATCGAGGAAACAATGGAGGTCTTTATGGACGATTTCTCGATCTTCGGGGATTCTTTCTCTACTTGCCTATCTCATTTAGACAAAATGCTCAAACGGTGCGAAGACACTAATTTAGTTCTAAATTAGGAGAAATGTCATTTTATGGTAAA
>BQNB010072317.1:0-2500 GCA_026074375.1 Tanacetum coccineum
CCGGAGCCTAACAGATCCGTATTACCCCTAATCTGGATCTAATCAAGGATCGTCCAACTTTTGTATCAACAATCACATAACGGGGTTTACTCCTTTATTGGTCAAACTAAGTCAAAGGTCACTTTGCGTAAACGCATTCCCGTTATGAGATATGCTTTACTTGAAATGCAAAGCACTTAGCTTGTTTCCATCAAGATGATTGATCAAATCCATTGTTGATTATCATGGATTAAGTCCAAGTAACTAATTGAGTTTGTGGTATTTGAAGGTTAATCCTACTTTGATCCTTCCCACCTTTTTCTAAATGCATGATTTACAAACTCCCACATGTATACCACACATGTCCTCTACATAATCACTTATCTTCTAAACATCCTCCTAATAATTTGTTAATCCCTTCCACCTAACAAATGATTATACCTTCCACACACTCTATACACTTCTTTCTTAAATCAACCCATAATCACATTTGCCCATCTCTTTTCTTTCTTAATCGCAATGTGATTATTGAACCATAATCAATCCTTTGATTATTCTCTTCTTCATCATCAACACCACCTCCAAGCTTCAACCTTTCCCCATATAAACCTTCCCTAAATAATACCCACATGGGATAACTGATATTCCTTACACCATTGTACTTGATGTACTTCTTGTACCCCAACATTCCAACATAGGCTCTTTTCTATCATATCAAAACATTCTCCACCACATATACCTTCTATTCATTCTCTTCTACAACTCTACATCTCTACAACTCACACGCTTCCATTATGAATTCAAGCTACACAAACACACACACTCAAAGCTTTCTCTACACACTTCTCACATCCTCTTAAGCTTGAATTCAAATATCACAACATCACTAAACTTCTCTGATACACTTCATCAATCCTCCCTAACAGACTTTGTCACCTCACCATCTCATCTCAACCATTCATTTCGAATGTGATCTTAGGCTTCAAAGCATCACATCACCCCTAACTCATTGCCAACTCACTACACCACAATCTTATCCTTATCCTCAAGATTTTGAATTGGATTCTTAGGCTCTAAAATATCACATCATGTCAACTTACTTCCAACCTTATCCCACATGTCTAAATAATATTTGAATTTGAAATTTAAACTTATCCCTCCAACATCCGCACATGCTCACCAAGAAGAAAATATTCCTTTGGCATATTCCTTTCTATCCTAACTATGCCAACTCACCAACCTAACCATGCTTAGTTTCTAACTAAACCATTTACATGTGAGGAATACCAAAAACACACCCTTTGTCCAATACTTCTTCTCTATCTCTTTGATATTGAGCAAACACTCCCAAATAGGGCTGAGCAACACCAACCGAAAATTGAACCGAACCGACAAACCAAGCCGAGCCGAACCAACCGAAACCCAACCGACCATTTTTGGTTTGGTTTTCGGCTTTGTATATTTATAGTTTTCGGTTTTGGTTTTGTCGGTTCGGTTTGGTTTCTGTTCGGTTCGGGTTAAAAACAAGAAAAATACGCCTAAATTATCTATTCAGTTCGGTTTTTGTTGGTTCAGTCCGGTTTTGGTTTTTCTCCATAAAATTTGATTCGGTTTTGGTTCATGTTTTTCCTTAAACTCGGTTTTCAGTTTGGTTTGATTTTAAACTGATGCTCACCCCTACTCCCGAATCTTCTTCTAAATTACTTCACAAATGTTTTTATCAAATGGCTATTTGAGTTGGTTGACCTTGAGTGTAAGAATAGTGGAAAGGTCAAAGCGTGAAGTACAATTGGATGTTTTGCAAGAGCGGGTAGTTAAAACGCCAAAAACCAGAAAAACCTAAAGAGGGTTCTAGCGCGTTAATGGCGCGCTGACGCGTGGCTCAGCGCGTCAGTGGCTGTTTGATTTTGCCATTTCCATGTCTTTGGCCTATAAATACCCGCTCTTGGTTATTGTAATCCTTACCTATTGCCATTCTTTCTTCCTTACTTTTCTTTCTCTTTTCCTCTAAGTCTAACACCTCTTGTGTTCTTAATCTTCTCTTCTATCATCTATTAAAGAACACATCTCTGTAAGAGAGACACGCAAGTACTTAATCCACACTTATGTGTTATTAGAATAGAGTCTCTAGGTTAGGTTAGGACTTGATTTAAACAATCAACCTTCATACAATTTGGTTGTAAGGGAAGTCTTGTATCTTTGTGATCAAGCCTAGATCATTAAGGATCTAGTTGGGGTTTGGTAAGCTTCTTAAGGGGAAGTTCGTAGTAGACCTGGTTGATCTAAGTGATCCTAGAGGTTAAGTCGAATCACGTATTCTTAGGGGTGGATTCCAAGGGCGGAATACCATAGGGAGTAGCTCTTCTTAGTGAGCGCCGATCTTAGTGCATACGAGGAAGCGAAGTTGTAATATGGTTTAAGTCTACCATAAGGATTATACTAGAGTAATTGTATAAGTGTCGTGGATTCGTAACTAGACGTACGGATAGTCTAAACCTTCCATCCCGAACAAGTATATATC
>BQNB010072317.1:7500-32476 GCA_026074375.1 Tanacetum coccineum
CTGTTAATGGAGTGGAATTTACCAAGTTCTGAGGAGTTGGTGTCCAGTTATGCTTAAGTGCTGCATATATATTTCCTCGACCATATTTTCTATACGAACTGAAGGCCAATCCAATTGCTCTGTAAAAAGATCTTCTACAGAAACGAATACGCTTGTTTTGCAAATGAATCCATATCGTCAAGTGTACCCTTCCAAATTATATTCAGAAATCAAACGATCCGCGCTGCCGAATTATCTCGGTCGGGTAAACAAAGATGGTATTGGTTTCTGGTATATCAAGGTTCATCTCCGATTCTCATATTTCGTCGACCAATCCCTTCCCAATTCACATCTTTGTTGAAAGAATTTTTTTTGTAAAACCTTAAGATAAGGATTCAGGAAAATACCGAATCTCCCTCTACACAAGCAAATGATGAGATAATACTCCAAAGAGCATTTTCTTTGTACCCTATTTTTTTTTTATCATTCAGAAAAGACCAAAAAGTTCAGATGATAGCAAACATTTTCCAGATTTCTCGTATAATTCAAACCCCAAATGCAGATAATAGAACTAGGAATAGATAAGTTTTTTGTTGCCTACTCACACAACCCATATCCTTGCTTTTCTATCAATCTCTAATTCTAATCTTCCTCCCCAATCTGATTATTAAAGTGCCGGTATAGACTGAATTCCGTTTATCATTCAATTCTGACTGGTAATAAATACCGGGACTTTGCAATATTTGATTGATTACTATCTATAAAATTCCATTACTATAAACTCTCCATAGAATCATTAGAGGAATCACCTATCAAAATTGTTTGTTCATGCGGATATACCTCAAAAAACGGGACCCCCCCCCCCCCTATCGTTTTCCAAAAGAGTCACGCGGGATACATACATAGATTCAGAAGAATATGTGAGTGATTCATACACAGCATCTCTTTCCCTTCACATCAGGGTTTCTAATCCAATTGATATCTTTCCAAAAATAATTTCCAAAGTCAATTTCTTGATTTGGTATCTTCAATTGTTAGGAACTTAGAAAGTTTCTTCTGTCAAACCCAGATCAAGAACAACAAAATCCTTTCAAATTTATCTATTAAATCCAGGATAATTGTGGACATTGCGTCTATCCCGGATTATTTTAGAAATTGTTAAGTTATTTTAATCATCCATATCGAATTCTCTATAAAAAAAAAAAAAATCACATTTATTGCTGAGCGGCATTATCCATCAAAATAAAACCTAGCAATGATTGGAATTTGGATTCTATGAATCTTTGACTGAATCTATAGATAGTAGAATAAAAAAATTTATACAGAACTTTATATATTGTCATTCTTTAAAAGATTGCAACCTGAACAGAGAATTGAAAAACAGTCCTAACACCCAATTCACCCACAAATCTTATAATGCTTTGGGATTTTTAATATCAAAACTTATTAATATTAAGAGTTTCTTTTCTTATAATATAAATGTATAATGTATACAATAATCACGCATATATATTCTAACTACTCAAAAAGATAAACGAATACCCGAAAACTGTATGAATGTTTGTATTTTATTAACTTATATTATTAATTACGGGGCGTGGTATAGCTAATTCTATATTCGTCCGATCTTCACATCTACTTATTGCCATTGCCTCTGTTCACTGTCGTGTCGTTAATTGACAGTATGACTTAGGGCTCAATATAATTGACCGAAACAAATCATAGTTTTGGAAAAAACCACCTTGATCTACTGCGGAGTGAAGAATCTTGATCCCAACGCATAACCCTTTGGGAATCAGAAAGATAATTGACGACGAGAAAGAACCCAATGAAATCCAGTTTCAAGAATTGTATAGCTTAAACTGGTAAAGTTTGATTACCATTAATCCTCAGATAGTTAACGAGATTTTTTCCGTTTTATTTCTATCCTATGCATCACCTAAAGTCCTAAGCTCTAGGCCTGAGTTATATTAAGTTAAGGTGGCCTTTAGTTATCTAGGTATTATGTCCTTATTACCTATTTCGTAGTGATTTAATGAATGAAGGTGCATACGGCCCCTATTGTACCAGTGGTTACGACCTCTCACTTTTTCACGGATAAAAACGATGGATCCAGTCCTCTGGGGTCACCAAGACTAAAAGACTATATGATGGGATTTCCTATCAAGTGGATCCGTATTTGTCCAGTCCTTCTATAGTCCTACTCCAGAAATAGTACTTTCTATTTTTATATCAAATGTTTTTTTTCACGTGATATAGTATTGTTGTCAAGTCTACTTGGGATACGAAAGGGAAGTTGATTGATGAGAAGATCTAAAATTAATTAGTCGTTGGGTCGATGCCCTAGAGGTAATGGAGACGGCTGTAAGATCGTTCTAGGCAATATGTTCTACGCTGTTCAAATCCAGCTCGGCCCTACATTTCTCTCAATCTACTAGTCAGAAGGTTATAACACTCTTGTCTTAAGAAATTCCTGATACAAGACAAGAGAATAAAATAAAGAATCTAAATTTTCTGCTAGATCTCTTCTTATTTCCCTGTGATTGTAGTTCAATAGGCGAGAGCACCGCCCTGTCAAGGCGGATGTTACGGGTTCGAGCCCCGTCAGTCCCGACGGATCCAATAAGTACAATCAATCGTCCTCTCCTTTTTCTGTGAAAATGAAAGGGACCAGCGAAATAATGAATTCCGAAGGGGTTTCCTCTTTTTTTTTTTATCATGGATTCCTCTCGACACAACCCTAAACTAAAATGAAAATAACTAAAATAATGATGAAGATAGACAGAAATATTTCATGCAACTTTTTCTGACCGCGACTACAGTCTTTCTCATGACTTCTTTGTTTTGTCTAACCAAAAAAAGAGGATCACTAAAACATATTTAGAACCTAATTCCTGTCCTTTTTCACTTCGACTTGTACTTGTTTGTTGTGGGGTTTTGGTAGTTAATGGAAACAGACGGGTTAGATAAAACTTCATTGGATGGTTCTACAAGGAAGACCTAAGGTGGGTTGATACAAAGAAAGGAACAGAAAAGAAGGATAAATTAAAGGGCATTTTTTGATTGTCTGGGAATCCTAGATCTTGATTCGGTAAGGATAAAAAGATCTTCATATGTTATAGTACTATTAATTCTCCACGACGAATGAATTTAATAGCTCAGAATATTGTTATTCATGCAAATGAACCGATTCAATATCATCGATAGGTTAAGCATATCATTAATTTGTGACAGGTGAAAGATTATCATCTCTATGGATTAAATCCCTAGTTATTTGTAAATGTGAAATAAAAAAAAAACCGATGAGATTATGGAAGTAAATATTCTTGCATTTATTGCTACTGCACTGTTCATTTTAGTTCCTACTGCTTTTCTACTTATACTTTACGTAAAAACAATAAGTCAAAATAATTAATAATTACATTAAAATGAAACTCGACTTCTGAATCTTTGAAGAAATCAAAGAAAAGTATTCTATTTTTGGCTGAAATCAATGGGCTAAATCGTCGATATTCTATGAGATCCGAGAAGTAGGTAAGTAATAAAATGTCTTCATATAGCTATACCAACTCTCTATTAGTGATTATAGTAGTGTAAAAAGTTGTACTTGCGACTCTTCTAATAAAAGGGTATACTATAAATTAACTTATATCTTCAAGTATTTCAATCTATGTAGTTAATAATCCATATCTGAATAGACGTAGGGACCCAATCTTTTCTTTCATACATTTATTTATAAATTTATATTGCAAGTGAATCTGAAAATAATTGTTTTATCTGTTATAGAAGAAATTTCTACTCCACTAGAATCGTAAATGAATTTCGACAATGAAGATATTTTTATTTGAAAATTTTTTCAATTAAAATAAAGAATGCGTTGCAGAACGATCTATAAAACAATTGATCCTTTTTCATTTTCACAAATTAGGAGTGCTTCTAAAGTTCCACTTCTTCCCCATACTACAGTGAAATGGAAAAAGTAAAGACTACCATTAGAGCAGCCAAGCGAGACTGGTACTAAAATCCAGAGAATTAAGTCCCCTATCTCTAAGATAGGAATTATTCCAGTATTCTCACAATAATAGAGACATTGATGGTCCCAGAGTATCAAAAAGGGCATTCTGGGCGAACACAATATAATGGACCAATAAAATAAATAGATTTTTAAAAATTCCCAATTCATTGAATATATATTTATATATCCTTACCGCATTCCGATTGTCCCCCTCTCTTGAAGGAGTTGGAAGAATAGTAATTATACTCTTGACGAGGGTTCAAAATTGTTTTATTTCTTTTTTTTCTTAAACTATAAAAGGTAAAAAAATTATCTATCCCATCTCAATCTAATAGTGATTGAATGCCTGAACACTCAGAAGATACTGTGCGAGTCTATATACTTAGATTAACAGTATAAAGTACTTCCCAACTAGTAGTGGGAAATTAACGGCCGGTAATCCAATGTAATTAAAGACCCAATCAAAGACAGTACATTAGCAGTAAAGAGAATCTGGAAGTCTTGCTTCGACCATTATACGCTTCTTTTGAATTTGAGATTCAAAGATATTCCAATCTTTTACAAAATCCCCAGAACATCAAAAAATAGCGGAAGGGGGCGGGTTGAAGACAACTTCTTTTATCTCTCCTATTATAGGAAGGGAAAGGATGACAGGAAGTATAAATTAAGAGTTATTACATATTACAACTAATTCCTTCCCTATTTGCACTATTAAATCCCTACACTATTAAACTTAGATAAATGGCCATGTAATCAACACTTTTCTGTGTTTCAAACAGAGTATGTGTAGGATCCCTTTGCTTAATGGATCTTAACCTTTAGCTTGTAAAGGGTTTATTGCCTTAGATAAATCTAAAGTAACAATGATGAAACAATGATTAACCACTATTGATTATGCGGAATTTAATCAACAATGTAAAGAAGAATATAATCAAAACACTTTTATATTGAACTTTGAATCTGCCTAAGTTATAGATTACAAACTATGATTTGCTATTCGATCTCTATGATCTTCTGTAGAACTATATCTACTAACTATGCCTAGGGATCCTTTTATAGACTAAGGAAACCCTAATGGGCTTTACAAAACGCGTATAAAATGAAACTGTCAATATCATAATTACCAAAGAAAACATCCATATCATATCTAAACACTAACTAATTTCTGCGTAAGCAGACTTAACTATTACATAAATAGTATTAACTATTTAATACTGCCAGTACTAACTATGATAAACCTTCTACCAGTACTAACTATTACACTAGCAGAATTAACTACAATACTAACAGAATTAAGTCTGATTATCCAAACTTCCAAACAATCTCCCTAACCATTAACTTCACTGTTACTTCAAGATTCATTGAGTTGTCTTCAGTTTGGAGCTTTTTAGAATTGATGTAACCAATCATGTCTTCAAGGTCTTAAGATTATCTTAGAATGATGATCTGTTTGATGTACATTGAAAAACCAAATAACTTTTGTCTTTTAGATCTTTGTCATCTCTTCACAGCCCCACAGCAAAATCAACAAAGTTGGCTTTTAGTCTTTTAGTAGCAAACAAACCACCATCAACATGATTTGATATGATCCTTATACCATGATCCGTTGCATGGACTGTCAACTTCTCAATGTATTAAACAGGTGCATTGATACCCTTAATAATTATAGTCAAACTATCAGCTATCAACGGATTATGAGATCTCTTTACCAGTAAGCCGTTGCTTTAGAGTAGCCAATGCTTAGTGCAATACCAGGTGGCATTGGATTACCATATCAGATTTTGGTAAACTAATCACCCTAAATATAACCACCCAAGGATTTTCATCAAAACAAAAACGCCTATTTTAATACTAGATCAATAATTGTAACGGGAAATTATTTTTTGCGTTATTACATAAGCTTATATATCTTAGTAATGTCATAACAAAAGTAAGACAAGCTCAACGCAACCTATCTATGGCAATCCTATCTCATATATGTCCAAGCGAAACATCATAACATGTCAGACAATATCATGCCTATCATCAATTACAAATTACGACTTATACCTAAATATGACCATTCGCAACATATATCTAAACGTGCTTAAAATTAAACCGTATCATATACCTCTAACCCAAATCCCAAGAAAGAATAATTTCTAAAGTTGAATTCCAAGCTACTAAGCATATGTACAAATATCATAACATCTCATATGAATATACATTCTATCCAAAGAAAGGTACAAGTCCTTAAAAGCTCAATATACAAGTCATTAAGCATGATCTCTAAAATAGCCGTTTTACCTCCAATTTCTTCATCACCACTTATGTACAAGCTACTATACTCATTCTACAATGTTTAAACCCTAATTATTCTATTCATAAGCCCATCAGACACATATTTAACACTCATTCAAAAAACCCTAAAAACCCCTTAAAACCAAGCTATAATTTCAAAAACCCACCGTATGACACGTTTCTTCATTTTTACCATTGTAAACCTAAACCAACTCTCAAAAAAAGATTTATAATAACTTAATTTATAACATTAACAATCATTTTCAAACATCACCATTCCCATCATCATTTCGGTCATTCTACTTCTATTACACAAGAAAAAAATCCAGAACCCTAATATACCCTAATAGTGATATTACACCGTTAACCATTTTCCAAGACCATCTCATTCTCAAGTAAACAACCAGGAATTCATTGTAGACCCATAAAATGAGTTCATAAACCTTTATCCATCATACCATCCTTTGCTTCAACAAGTACAAAAGAAATACAAAGCTAGAAAACCATAAAAGCCTATAGGTACAACCCTAATTTCCAAGCTACGGCTTATTCTTTCAATTTCAGCCCATTTTAACTAAAACTAACGATCAAACTTCATTGATAATACTTTATTTAAGCTCTAGGATCTGTATTACATCATTCCTAATCAAGAGTATGCAAAATATAAACCAAGAAAGTCAAGAAAACCCTAAACATGCCCTAATCAAACTCGTGACCTCATTACTTCAATTCTAATCCGTTTTAACCCAAACCAATTGCTAATATTTGTTAATCCTTCCTATATCAGACCTTGGCTATATATATTAACTATCCTTAATCAAGTACACACGAAATAAAAGCTTGAAAACTTGTGAAACCCTAGTCGAACCCCAAAACAGCCCGAACCCCTTCACCATCAATTTTGACCCATTTTAAACCATTACAAGTGCAAAATTCTTATGTGAACCTCTTCTAGAAACCCTTAAGCAGATTACCCACCTCATTATACCTTTTCTTGGTCAAAAATCAAGCCACATGAGTCTCTTTTAAACCACAACAGCCGCGGCATCCATCTAGGGTATCCACGCCATCATACTAGCTTCCTAGCCTTCACAACTCATTCTATAGCTTCAACACATCTTACAAAAGCTCTCTATGTGGTCCCACATCAGATCTTATAGTTACAAACCTCCTTGGGTCTCAACTAGTATAAATACGGGCCTTATGTCTTTAAAAATACCAATTTGGGCACCCAACCTCTTATTATCTATAACCCAAGTGAGCAACCTTTCTCTGCTCCTTATGATCCTAGGATCATCTAAGAAGATCAATCAAGCAAATCTTTGAAGATTTGAAGCCCCGGGAACAAGATACAAGGCGTACGAGTGGAAATACTACCCGAAACGACCCATTTCCACCATTTTTGCTCCTTGAAGCTCAAACCCAGGTTTTTTCTGGATAATTAAACTCTGCACCTACACTATAATAATTTTCAAATGATTCCTACAATATACTCTTGTTAAAGTTTCATAACTCAATTCATGCTCATTTTCTATTTTGATCCAAAACCGTACGCCCGAAACCCTAATTTCGCATTTTTCTTAAAACTAAATGTTATAATGGTTAAAATTGTTATAATCTATCCTAGCATGCTTAAATAATGTTAAAATAACCACTTTATTGATTAATGAAGGAATTTGAACTTAAAACCCGCACGTTTACGTTTTGAAACCCTAATTTTGACCCGTTTTACTTTCCTAGCTTAACGAATCACATTATTTTAAACGATGTTTGCGTTAAAACTTCATATTTTTAGATTATTATAACTTATAAATGTCTTATTGAAAATGTTAAACTAACTAATCTTTTTGCATGGCAATATGGACTGTTTTTTGTAATTATAATCCATGCAAGGGGTATATATCGTAACTTTCAGAAATTAATAATAGAAGTTGCTGAATAGTCATTTAATCAAATTATAACTATAGGTGGTCTATTAGTCACTTTTCAAAGTAGCAAGTTTACTTGTATAGTCATTTAAAGTTGAAGGACCAAAGTCGTAAAAATGCAAACTCCAAGGGCTTATTTGTAATTTTCCAAACCCCAGGGTCTAAAAGTAACATTATGAAAAAAGTATAAAATCCATAACCAAAACATTATATGACATATAATAAATTAACGCTTCTTCGTGCTTAACAATTCCAGATAATAATCAAAACCTTAAAACGCAAGATTAAATCATATCACAAGACTAGGGAAGCTTCAAATTAATGAGTTTACATCTTGGTATTACAGTTTCTGACAAAATTATTAGGGTTTACGATTTTAAATTGCCCTAGCTCCTCAAACGTTTTACTGAATGACTTCTGAAATAGATGATCCCGAACAAAGATAGTATGATACAATAATTACCAAACTCTTCAATCAAACTCATAACTCTTAAAACTAAGTTCTAGAGTACAATCTCCTAAGAATCCAACATAGTATACACAGGTTTGCTGACTGGCTATTATTATCATTTTGCTAAAGCAACTTCCCTGGTTACGATTGTGATAAGGTCGTCCGCTTTTTTTTTGGAATATTTATTGCATCTACCAATCAGGTGAAGTTCATAACCTCGCCTTTACTTATTTTTACATGTTTATAAACCCGCGAGGGGGATACATGCTTGTTACAAACTCCTAACAAACTCATCGTTATCTAATAAACAATGTGATTACTTTTCAAAGACTTATACATGCTAAACCAGATATACAAGTGTTTTTACCAATGTTTATATTCTAATCTTATATACCATTACGACAGAATGTCCTTAATTACTTTATGCTAAAAGCCCTCATTAATCAATGGAAACCATTAATCACCTATAAAGGTGAACGCGAAAAGTGGAAAAATCTATCGGATTGACAAAACCTGTTTGTGTTAGCCGATAGGTAACCAAACACACTATATTTGAATTACATAGGTATATATGACAAGTACTTTACACCAAGGTCCATTATATCTATATAATATCACATTCATTTTGGGTAAATATACACTAGCAGTTTGTGAGCCATGAGCTTAGACCACAAGAACTGATACTATACCAGACAAACCAGACAACCAAACCAAGACAATAACGCAGTAATACACAGTTACTATGATAATTGTATTCGTTACAATTATTACAAATAATGGGTATATAATAACGTAACCTAAGATCAAACAATACCATTTTACATATCATTGTGTTCTTGTACAATTTAAATACATTATGACTTGTATTCAAAACTGTCTATAAACCTATGAATTTCACTCAACCTTTGTGTAACTTTTTTTAGGGCATGTTAATCTAGGTGTAAAATTAGAGCAATATATACGGCATGGAGTGGTCATGGACATTAAGATGGCTAAAACTTGTTATCATTCACATTGTATGTAACAGATTTGTGACCTGCCTTTGTAAAACTCTGGATTTGAAATGAATTATAAACATATCATTGAACAAACGTCTCTTTTGGGTTCTAGTTTTCGTATGATTATGGAATGATGTAAATCCATAAAGTACTACCCCAGATTTAGCTTCCGCTGCTATATTGCTAAAATGGGGGTGGTACAAAATGTATCGAGCGCCATGGTTATAGAGAACAAGGTCAAAACCTAACATAAACAAAACATTTCTATTTCAGCCATCAAAGTGCCTCCGAGCCACTACATTCAGAACAAGTAAGTAAAGAATACACATCTAATTATACTATTACATAAATAATCTTATTTTATTTACTACTGGGTTGTTACAAAGTCATGTCCTTCGTCCCCTCATCAATACATATCGTTCCCATCCGATTCCGATAATGAGAATACTTTTTCCTCTACGAACATTCTGAACTATTTCCCAGCCTCACCAGGAAACATTTCTCCTAACTCTTCAGATGATTTTACTAAGTATCTATTGGACATACTATTATTCCCACCTTTACATGATGATCCGTATATACAAGCATATGATGTCATTCCACCATCCCAAGTTATTATTGCTTTACCAGCTATTGTGCCTCCACGAAGTCTTATATTCCAAAGTTTTCTTTCCTCCCACAGAGATTTCATCACCTAAAGGCTTAAGACTCCTGTAATTCACTAATCCAATGTCTACAACTTCAGTCAGTAGAATCTTCATCACCGATTAGGTCAACTACACCACCACCAGACTATCTCTTTAATAAGTCTATCTTCGCAGAGTTAGATAATTCAGTATAGGATCAAACGCGACCATTAGGAGTAACCAGTATCCCCGAAGAATTAAAGACGTTCATCACAGGAAAAATCATGAAAAATATCAAGAATCGTACATCAAGTAGTCATCTGAACAAGAATCTAAGACTCGAGGGAGCACCACCAATATTAGATTCTATATCGTTACTGACAAAATTTCTAAAATCCCACACATTAGAATGTATGTATAATGACACTGTCAAATATTTGCTATGAGAAAACTTTATAGACAAGTTATTTATACAATGGAGATTTCTTAAAACCTCTGTTATTCTATGATGACATATTGTGTATGTTAGAATATCTATCCTATATCATGAAGAACGATTCTCTATACCAATTCATCGATTTTCTCAAACCTTTTAAATCTAACCTCCTCAGATATACACATTCAATTATTTCCAATATTATCTTGAATTCTAAAACTTTCTGTTTTATCCATCAAATACCAAAGAAATTATTCTCATACTTGTGAAAGGCTATATCATTTTATGGATTCTCATTATGTGTTGTCTTGTATATGTTGATAGATGCTTCCCAAGAGAACATCAACATCTGCAGCACTAGCCATGACTCAGGATGCCATCCGCAACTAGTTGCTAGTACAGTGTTGACTAATGCTATAAAGCACAAGCATGCTAACGATTAGTCAAATACTGACAATACTAACTAAACACCGGGACACACGAAACTCCAGTAGCAAGAAAAGGAAATCCACGAATCACAAAGAAAGATTGAAGATAAAGAGGAAACACCCACCACCAACACAACCTAAACCCCAAACTACAACAACAATAACACTCCAACAATCAACATAAACAAAAATAACCACAACCCATTATAACCACAACAAAAACAACCATAACAATGATTACCACCAAACAGCAGCACATAGAAGACAAGAAAACTATTAGGACTTAATTAATCCTACCAAGAAATACCATGGAAAACCTCTCCTTATGTGTACAAGATGCATCCTGCATCACACAGGAGTTTGCACTGTCAGGTGCCAGACTTGCAACAAGGTGGGTCATCAGACCAGGAACTGCAGAAGCAAAGGACCAGCCATGGGAAGCAACCTGCTATCATAACTGTAAACATTACTCATGGCCAGAGGAGAGAAAGTGGCATACAAAAGTCAGTGGCGACATCAAAAATATACACGGAACATACTCACGTTTCTAAGAAAAGCTATTTGACGATCCTATCATTCCAAAGAAAGAAAATTGGCTTGATGACAAAACTTTACTATAGGAAGAATCAGTGAGATTTATGGATCGAGAAGTCAAGAAAACTAAAGGACGAATATGCATCCCTATAGTCAAAGTAAGAATGGAACTCTAATTTACATGTAAGTGAAGAATCAAATACGTTGCTAAATATCCACATTCATTTTCCAACTCACTCAATCTCTCAATGAAAAAAACTCGAGACATTGAAACATAGTATCAACTCTTTTTCATATGTTAAAATTTCCATATTTAAAGTTATCCATGAAAAAGAAAGTAAATAATCCGTTACATCCTTATTATCCGGTGATATCAAAACTCGACATTGTTGTCAAATTCTATCATGTTCAAAACGCTGTAATACTCTCCCATACTTTGCAACACAAAATTTCATCCTCGATTATAATGAACGTCAGTATAATTAACATCTTCTCAATTATTATCTAACCATATCATGATCATATCATTTATCTACACATTACCATATCATGAATTCATGCTTAGGAAGATTGATTTAATGATCATCTTATTGAAATGAATTAGAACACATTCATTTGAATAAGGAAATTATAAATCCCTGAACTATGAATTTATAAATTCTCAGTTACAAGGAGTTGGATGCTTCTTTTTGTAAGTGACTAATTATAAATAAGTAGGCTTAAGTATATAACATATGTACAAACAAGTTTCTTTCAATCCGTTTGTACAAATAATTTCCTTTTCTTCACTTAAACATTATCATTATTACCTTCATCATCCATTCATTCCAAAAATCTATATCTCACATGATTAGCAACACTCTTACAAATTCATAATCATTCCTTAACATCACTTATTCCATGATTTTCGTATACTAAAATTCTCTGTTATATTCTGCAAACTGTAATAAAAAGAAACACACAAGAATACTATGCAATGTCAAATAATTACAATACCACTATGTAATGAAAAATATTTGACAAAGACATGGGAAAGCATTCATATTTGATTTGACTTTAAGTGTTAAAGAATAACGATTTCTTACATATGGGTGGCACAACGTATTCCATCCACCCGAGGTTCATCAGGATACTTGAGAAATTCTATTTCTGAACACAAGAGTGTGACTTTGGAAATAAGTAGATGTGTAAAAGGAGGTAATTATAATTATGGTGTACAACATAATTATAAATGCATCACAACCATGTGAACTTTGACATTGATTAACTAAAATTCATACCCAGTACCTAATTCTCTATAACATACCACTATAACATTCAATTAAAACTCAGGACGAGAATTTCTTTTAAGGGGTGGAGACTATAAGCAACCCAAGGATTTACATCAAAATATCAAAACCTATATACTATGATCAACAATTGCACGGGAAATTTTTCGCATTATACATACTTATATATCTTAGTATTCATAACTAAAGTAACAAGCTCAACGCAACCTATCTAGTGTAATCCTATCTTCATAATATGTCAACGCAAACATCATAACATAGTCAAGTCAAATATCTCTCTCCTATCTTAAAAATCATTACAATAGTACATTATCCTATAATGTACCATTCGCAAGCGATATAACTAACAGGGTGCTATAAAACCGTATCATATACCACTAAACCCTAATTCCATGTAAATAATAATATCAAAAGTGAAAGTACATGCTTAACTACAGCAATATTACAAATATCATAACATCTCATATGAATATACATTCTATCCAAAGAAAGGTACAAGTCCTTAAAAGCTCAATATACAAGTCATTAAGCATGATCTCTAAAATAGTCGTTTTACCTCCAATTTCTTCATCACCACTTATGTACAAGCACAAAACTCATTCTAAAATCGTAAACCTAATTCAATCCTAATCAAAGCCTTCGAACGCACGATATTTACACTCATTCAAAACCCTAAACCCTAAAACCAAGCTAGATTCTAAACCATGACACGTTTCTGCATTTTTTCCTTTGTAACCTAAACCAACTCTCATAATAAGTTTAAATAACATAATTTATAACATTATCAATCATTTCAACATCATTCCTCATCATATTCATCATTCTAACATCATTACACAAGAAATAAATCTAGGAAACCTAATGTACCCTAATTGTATTTTGACCCGTTAACCCGCTCATTTTCAGACCATCTCATTCTCAAGTAAGCAACCAAGAGTCATTGTAAATTCATAAAATAAGTTAAGAACCTTTATCCATCATTAACCATCCTTGCTTCAACAATGTATGAGAATTACAAAGCTAGAAAACCCTAAAAGCCTTATATGAACCCTAATTCCAAGCTACGGCTTATTCTTTCAAATTCAACCCATTTTAACTAAAACCAACGATCAAACTTCATTGATAATACTTTATTTAAGCCCTAGGATTTGTATTCTTCCTAATCAATAGTATGCAAAATATAAACCAAGAAAGTCAAGAAAACCCTAACATGCCCTAATCAAGACCCCGTGACCTCATTTCATAATTCCTGAATCCCGTTTTAACCCAAACCAATTGCAATCATGATTAAACCTTCCTGTAATCAGACCTTGCTACTATATTAACAATCCATAATCAAGTACACAAGAATAAAAGCTTGAAAACTCGTGAAACCCTTAGCAAAACCCCAAAACAGCCTAAACCCCTTCACCATCAATTTTGACCCATTTTAATCAATTCCAAGTGCAAAATTCTTATGTGAACCTCTTCTAGAAACCCTTAAGCAGCTTACCCACCTCCTTATACCTTTTCTTGGTCAAAAATCAAGCCACATGAAGTCTCTTTTAAACCACAACAGTCCCCCACCCCGCAGGGCTTCCATCTAGGTATCTACACCATCATACAACTTCATCGCCTCACAACACATTTTATAGCATCAATACCATCTTACACGTAGGCCTCCTATGTGTCACAATAGATCTTATGAGTTACTAACCTCCTTTGGTCCTCAAACTAGTATAAATAGGGACCTTATGTCTTCATTCCAATTTTAACCCAACTCTCTTATCTATAACCCAAGTGAGTAACCTTTCTCTGCTCCTTATGATCCTAGGATCCTCTAAGAAGATCAAGCAAGCAAAGCTTTGAATATTTGAAGCCCCGGGAACAAGATACAAGGCGTACGAGTGGAAAACTACTGAAAATGCCCATTTCACCATATTGCTCCTTGGAAGCTCAACCCGGTTCAGATATAAATAAATACTGCTCCTACAATTTTAATAATTTTCATAAGATCCTAAATATACTCTTGTTAAAGTTACATAACTCAATTTCATGCTCATTTCCATTTTGATCCAAAACCGTACACCCGAAACCCTAATTACTCGCGTTTATCTGAAAACTAAAATGTTAAAAGGTTAAGTATGTTAAAATCAAACCTAGCATGCTTCAATAATGTTAAAATAACTCGTTTATTGATTAATGACGGAATTTTGAACATAACCAGCGCGTATTTACGTTTGAAAACCCGAATTTGACCCCTTCTTAAACTTCCTAGCTTAACAATCCATTATTTAAACTTGTGTTGCATTAAAAGACCTTCATATTTTAGTTTATATAAAACTTTATAAATGACTATTGAAATGTTAAAACTAAGCTGCATGGCAACTTTTGACATGTTTTGTAATTATAATCCAATCAAGGGTATAGTATCGTAAGTTTCAGAAATTAATAACTATAAGGGCTGATTATCATTTTATCAAAAGTTATAACAATAGGGGTCTATTATGTCCTTTTCAAGTGAAAGGTTTACTTGGTATATCTTTTAATTTGAAGACCAAAGCGTAAAAGATGCAAACTCCAAGGGCTATTTGCATTTTCCAAACCCCAGGTCAAAAATGTAACATTTTGAAAAGTATACATCCTATCCAAAACATTATATTACATAACTTTAAAATAACGCTTCCACCGTCTTAACATTTCTAGATATTGATCAAAACGCTTAAAACCGATTATTATCATATTTCACAAGACTAGGGAGCTTCATATTAAGGAGTATCATCTTGTATTAAGCGTTCTGACTGAGTTAGTTGGGTTTAACGATTTAAAGTGCCCTACGCTCCTCAAACGTATTACTGAATGACTTCCTGAATTATATGATGGCCCGAATAGTGAAACAATAATTCCAAACTCTTCAATCAAACTCATAACTCTTAAAACAAAGTTTCTAAAGTACAATCATCCTAAGACTCAACATAATTTACTCAGGTTGCGTGATGAGTTTGTTTATTATCATTTTGTGCTATATCAACTTTCCCGTGGATAAGATGTGATAAGGTCGTCCGCTATCATTTGAGTAATATTTATAATTGCTTACCTGATCAGTGAAGTTTATAACCTCGCCTTTACATATTTTACATTTTTAAACCCGCGAGGGGGATACCTGCATGTTTTACAACCTCTCTTACATACTACATTTCTTTAACAGGGGTGATTACTTTTCAAAGGCATATACATGCTTAAATCGGAATACACGTGGTTTTAAACAATGTTTAAAGCTAATCTGATATACCCATAACGACTAATGTCTAAGTTACTTTTATTGCTAAAAGTCCCTCATTATCATGGACCATTAATCACATAACGGGTTGAACGCGAAATGTGTGATCGATCATCGTGATTTGACGAATCTGTATGTGTTAGCCGGATAGTAACCAAACACACAATATAGAATGTTCATAGGTAATAGATGGCAAGTACTTACACCGAGGGCCATTATAACTATATATATCACAATCATTTTGGTATATAAATAGCACTAGTTCAGTTTGTGTGCCATTAGCTTAGACCAGACTAAACAATACCAGACAAGACAAAGACAGACCAAACAAGACAATAACTCAATAAATAACACGGTAACTAAGATAATATGGCGATTCGTAGCAAATATTACAATAACGGGTAATATAATAACGTACGCCAAGAACATAACAATAACATTATCATAATTAAAAAGTTTGTATAATTATTACATTATGACATGTATTCAAACTGTTTATCAAACCAATGAATTCACTCAAAACCTTTGTGTTGTGACTATTTTATCATGTTTATCTCAAATTATTGAGAAATAAAACGTCCACGAGAGTGTGCGAGACATGAAGATGTCTAAAACTTTTATCATATACATGTATGAACTAGAATTTTGTGGACCAGCTGCCCGTTTAATAAACCTCTGATTTGAAATGAATGAATAAAATATCTATTGAATAAAACGTCCTCTTTTGGCGTCGTTTTTCTACGATTATGATTGTAGTAATCCATGAATTAATACCCCAGATTAAGCTTCCGCTACTAATAGTTTGTAAAAATTGGGGTGTTATATAATAAAGAAATTTAGAAGTCTTTACCAAACAGTGTACGTTTGGACTAAGCCATGTCCTTCATGCTATAAGCTGATGTGAACTGATAACCATGATTAGTTGTGTTGAGGGTTAGCCCACATCCTAAAAAAAAAAACCAAAACCCTTGTCACTTCCAAATATTCCACAATTTCCAAAAACAATGCCCACGTGCTACGAAAACTTAATCACCATCTAATCCCCACTTGCTTCTGCAATCATCTTCAAAAGTTTATAGCAAACTTCGTTCAATTTCCATCTTGAAGCCTTCATTTCACACATCAGCCTGGCCAGCTTCTTTGACAATGTATACTTTCTATCCACTCCATATATAAAGTCGCATGCTCCAAAGTTAAACAATGTACTTCACACTTAAATCATAATATTCTTCAACGTAACCATCTTTTGTTGAAGTGTTAAGCTCCAATAGCATCTTCAATGGAGAGTGGATCAAACATAGTCATGAGATAAACTCCAAAGTACTCTTTTCATATAGCATCTTTAGGCTTATTTATTCCATACTTCTGCATTACCAACCTGTACAACTCTATAAGATCCTCTCTTTGAGAAGTCTTGATCATAAGCACCAAGCTCATGTAGAATGTATCAGCTCTATTACTCTTATAATCTTTAAACCACTTCTTTGACCTTGCTGAAATATCTTCTAATTTGCCACACTATCAGATTTTGTAGTTAAAGGAGTAGGATTCATAGCTTCTATTTATTCCCTCTTTAATCAGTTTCCGAATCTTCTTGTGCAGCTTTGTCTACATTTAAAATACTCTTTTCTAGCCTTTGCTTCTTCCTTTTCTTTTTCTTTTAACTTCTCTACTCCTTTACTTCAACAACTTTTTCTCCAATAATCTGAACATCTTTATCATCACTCCTTATGTGAAGCATCCTCAATGTCAATCTTTTGTTTCTTTAAAGTTTCCTGTTCTAGCTGTAATCCATGCCTTTTCACTCTTGCTTCAGTTTCCATTGGCATAAAATTTTCAATACTCTTTACCAACTTTTCAAATTCAGTTTGAGCTCATTAAACGTAAGTTTCTTCAATTGAGTCAATTTCCATGAGATTTGGTTTTTGATGAAGGTACTCATGTAATCTCTTTGCTGTGCCTGTGTCATTGGCTTACTTCTTTTTTTCCTTAGCCTTTTATTCAGCATAAAACTTCTTTTTTTGATTGATCATTTCCACCATCCTTTTAGCAAAATCTTCACCAGTCATACTTTCTCCTTGTAAACTCTTGGTTAGTTCTGCATTTGCTTCAAGTTTTGCCCTGATGGTATCCCAATCCTCTTCAGTATAATTCTGAGCAGCTTCTTGAACTTCTGCTTTTCTTTTCTTTTGTTGTTCTGATAATTCTTCCTCTTCAACCATTCTTTTGGCTATCATTTTATCTAAATGAATCTGCTTTGCAACTTCTTCATCCATTTGAGCTTGTAATTTTATAGCCTCTTCCAATCCAGCTGCTTCTTGTCTTATTTGTTCTTTAGTCTTATGAGTAGCCTGGATATCCTCTTCAACCATTGGAGCCTTTCCTTCCCTTTGACCCCCTTTTACTAGCAGTACCAGAATCAACTTTAGAATCTCTTCTTCAGCATCCAATCCAGTATTAATAATCTTAGCCACTGACCTTGCTCTCCTCCTATATCTCTTACCTTTATCAGTTGATTTTACCTTGCTAACACCCTGAGAAGCAACCTTTGATAATGTTTTGGCTGCCTCCAAGATTGTAGGACTGATATCTTCTTCTTGAGCCTCCCCTGAAGCTTTTGTAGGAGTAACAAAATCTGTTGACTTCTCTTTCATGGATTCTCTAACCAAAGAAACTAGAGGATCATCATCAATATCCTGAATTTTCCTCCCCTGATCCTCTGGTTCTTCACCCTCTGATCCAGATATTACCACCTTCTGTGTCTTTCTTTTTAATGACTTTTCCAGAATCTTTACCCTTTTAACCAAGGTGAGAACTGCCTTTCCATAAGTTGTCTTTGTCTGTTGCAGCTCTGTCTCCAAAGTTTCAATTCTGGACACCAACTTAGGTACAATATCCATCAATTCTTTAAGTTGTATAGTGTCCTCAGTACTTCCTGATATATTACCTTCAGGGAGAGGTGCTTCATAGGACCTAGGTGGTGAATAATGAGGTGGTGAAAAAGGTGGTGATTGATGTGGTGAAGGAGGTGGTGGTGATGGATGAGGTGGTGATGGAAGTGGTGAATGAGGTGGTGGTGATGGATGAGGTGGTGATGGAAGTGGTGAATGAGGTGTGGATGATATTGGATCAACAGGTGTGTGATGGGGTTCAGCTGGTTGTGCTGAGCCTTCACCTTGCCAACATAGCAGGCAGCAATGGTACAAAATCCCCTGCATAACCCCTTTTTATGTTTTTATTAAAAAATCTTTTTTTTTGTCAAACTGGAGCCTAAATAACCTCTTCCCTTATTGTCAGTAGTAATAATCCAAAATAAGTACGTAAAAACCTTGATTATTAAAAATTTTGTATTACTCTCTCTATGTAATGAACCATCTCATCAAAACATTTTAGAAAAATTTATAAAACCCTATTGCTAATTAGACAGATTAATGCAATAGCAATAGTACTACCAAATTGATCCCATCTACCATACTTAAGGCTTAAGCAATGTAAAATATGAATGATTAAAATTTTCATTGGGGTGTAAAATTCTTTTTATCCAAAAAGTTTAATTTTGCCCACAGTAAACAATACCCCAATGTGGCTAATACCCAGCATATATTTTAATTTTAGCCATCAGATAATTATGTATTCCTTTTTCATCTACCAATGTGAAAAAAAGTTTTTACTTTCCTGACAGATGGCCTGCGGATAATAGTATACTCTTTAGAGTCTATAGATGCTACTAATTGTTGAGTCCCATTAGCAAGTGTTCTGACTGTGGCATTTTCCCAGAACTGTTGAACTAGGGAGTCAGTAATATTAAGGAATTAATGAGTTAAAGAGGCATACTGAGAGATGTACCTTTAAGGAAATCTACTACCTCAGTGAAACCAACACTTTCATTTGGTTTCTTCAGGAAAGCAACCATGTTATGCTTGTCAGAGTACTTTAGATTGGCCATATGGACTTGTTGATGAACAAAAATCGTAAGAATTTAAATTCTAATCCTGGGTTTGATTCGAGTGAATTACTAAGTGCTGGTAGAGAGAGGGAATTGAATTTTTATCGATTAATAACAAGGTTTCTTATTGGACCGTGTGTAAAAGAAGTTTCTTTAGAGTAAAGAAAGATATTTTATTGAAGAAAGTGCAGTAATTATCCAAATAGAAAACCTATGTTAGAAGTATGCGCCGTAAAAATCTCTAACGGTAATATTTAAATAAGAAAAGTCAATTGTCCCTCACCAGCACCAACGGTCATCTACCAGTATTAAAATTAGTCTACTAACCAGAACTAAATATAGTCTACCCATAAGAATTAACATATAGACTACCAACATAAAACCTTATAGACACCAAAATTAACTTTAAGTCCCCAAATTAACAAGTATACCACCAGTAATTAATTGTAGACTACCATAATTACTTATAGACTACCAGCAATAACTCTCATACTTAGTACTTTACAGACCATATATGAGTAGATAGAGTTTTTGCCCAGCACTTGCAACTATCCATCCTCAAAAACCATGCTTAATCCTGAAAAGTTTTAGATGCAAAAACGAAAGAAAAATGCTACAATATCATTGTTAACTATATCTAATTATTTTCCTAACTAAACCAGAATTAATACCCTAGGAGATTAATTTTAACTAGAAGTACTTTTGCTTCCTCAACATATACAAACTTACAAGTGTAACCTCCCATCAATTTTTAGCTACAGATTTAACATCCCAATTGCTCACTACTACAGAAAGTTTAAAAGGCAAAAAACCTGTTGTGACAGTACAAAATCCTTTGGGTGAGAAGGTCGGCGCAAACGATAAATGATACAGAGATAATCATTGATAACCTCTAATAGTCTCTTCTCATAACAATCTTTATAAAATGGAATTGACATCTCAATATGCTTAGTCCTTGAATGAGCAACAGATTTTGATAATACTTATAGTGCTCTCATTATCAATATGGATTTTGGTGTTCATGAAATTGAAACCATAATCCATCATCTGATTTTGTATCCATAATACCTGCCCATAACAATTAGCAGCTGCAACATATTCTACCTCAGTAGTAGAATTTGCCACAATAGTCTGCTTCTTGCATTGCCAAGATATCAATCTTCTTCTAAGAAATTAACATTCACCTGTAGTTGATTTTCTGTCAAGGCTGGCTCCTCTATAGTCACTTTCTGAGTAAGCTTCTAGTTCAAAAGGTGAATCCCTAGGATACCACAAACCAAGTTTGGGTTGATGTTTAAGATACCTAAAAATCCTTTTTACTACATTTAAGTGTGAAGCTTTTGGAGTGACTTAAAATCTAACACAGGCACAAACATCAAACATGATGTATGGCCTTAATGCAGTCAAATACATTAGAGAGCCAATCATAGACCTGTAGACATGTACATCTACATCTACACCATCTTCATCCTTGACCAGTGGTTTATTAGACTCAATAGGAGTAGTAGCTGTTCTGATAGATAAAAAATCAAACTACTTTAAGATGTTAGCTACATACTTATCCTGACTAATAAAGATTCCCTTAGGTAGTTGCTTCACTTGAAGTCCCAAAAAGAATGTGAGTTCACCTATGGAACTCATTTGGAATCTTTTGTGCATACATTCTTCAAATTCTTTACACATAGACCTCTTTGTAGAACCAAAAATAATATCATCCACATACACTTGGACTAACATAATGTCACTCTTTTTCCTCTTGTTAAACAATGTTTTGTCTATGGTACCTCTCCTGAAACCATTTTCTATTAGAAAAGAAGAAAGTGTCTCATTCCAAGCTCTAGGAGCTTGATGTAGACCATAAAGAGCTTTGATCACCTTATAGACTTTGTTTGGATAAGCAGGATCAACAAACCTGCTGAGGTAATGAACATACACCATCTTCATTAATAGTGCCATAAAGAAATTTCACTTTTAACATCTAAATTGGTAGACAGTAAATCCCATGAATGATGCAAAGGCTAAAATAACCTAAATTGCCGTCAATTCTGGGCAACAGGTGCAAAAACCTCATCATAATCTATACCTTCCTCATGTCTAAACTCTTGTGCTACAAGCCGTGCTTTGTTTTTCACAACAATACTTCTCTCATCCCTCTTATTCCTGAAGACCCACTTTATGCCAATTACCTTTTTCCCATATGGCAAATAAACAAGTACCCAAACCTTCTGTAGTTTGAACTAAAGCACTTCCTCTTGCATTGCTTCAATCCAGCTTTCATCCTTTAAGGCTTGTGATATAGTATTGGGTTCTTCTTGAGAGAGAAAACATGCAAACAAACAGTTCTAATGATGCTTGTGGTTTGTTCTGTTCTGTTTGTGAATGTAAGCACACCAAGGCTTGATGTTGTTGAAGAAGCTTTTTGAATACTTTCCCTCTGTTCGAACTGTTCTGATGTAGGACTCAGAAATTTTCCTTTTGGATGATCCTAAGAATTCTTAGTGAGGTAATAGGACTGACAAGCAATGTGTATTATCTATGTTGATTAAAATCAGCCACATGCAAAACAAAAACCCAAATCTTCAACATTATCAAAAAGCTTCCATTGAAATATTTCAAATATTTAGAAGAGTATCATAAGCATCTTCAAGTCATAGCATATTTTGATCAATGGGTAAATCAGCATTAGGGAGAGTAGATGCATCAATAGGTATTTTTCCCCCCTCCAAGATAGACAATGATGATTCAACCACATTTGGCACTGTAAGGAGTACAAGCAACACTAAACATTTTATTCGTTAGACCTATCAGTACTAACAAATGGTCTATCAGTACGTAACAAAATGGCCTATCAGTACTAAGTTTAGTTATTACGTAGCTTGGCTTCCTTCTTTTGAGATGCAATTCTCCTCTTTTCTTCTTCAAAGGCTTGTCTTGAAACATCATCCATAGCTTTAAGCATCAATTCCGAGTAGACCCCTCATCCTCAATTACATCTTGCAAAATCTATTTCATTTTCCCCTCCCCCCTCCTTCCTTCTCCCTCGCATCTGTTGTTGTTCTTCCTATCATCAGCATCATGTTTGAATCTTTGACAAATCCTTGTCTGAAGAAGCATTTTTCAGAAGGTTTTTTCCTGTGCGTACCTGACAACATCCTTTTACTGGAATCCTGGTCCTATCGAGGTTGAAGTTGAAAGCATTATGTATTCCTGAGTAAGTCCTTTACCTTGTTCCCTGATGAACCTGCAACACCATAAGAATCATGTGTACCGATAACCTGTAATTTTCTTTACACTCCTTGGGATCAGCCTTCACCAAAAGCCACAAAGCCCTCTATTTAAAGCTTCATAGTCTGAAAGATAAGCATTGTTACCGTCATATGCTAGAGCAACCACTACCACCAATTGGCATGATCCAGTAACAAGATCTCTGGATTGCTCAGCATAAAAAGTAAGAGAATTAGTATCTCTTAGAGACCCAAGCCATTACAAACTTGGAAATCCCTTTTGGATCAACATTATCTCAAACCTTTTTTTAGCATGAATGATCCACTGTCTTTGGACACATGATCCAAGTAATTTTCCTCCTAGGCCTCTTTTAACCATCTTACTTTTTAAAGTCAGTAACCAGCTACCTTACCAGTATTAACATACTGACTTGCTTTTTGTCCCAGCAGTAGTACATACTTTGAACCCCAAAAGTTTTAAACATCTTGTTTTTAAGTTTTTTTTGGGTCCTAAAAAGTTGGTTTTTTGTGTAGTAAAGGACCTCTTTGATAGGTAAACATGAAGCCCTTGTCTTTAACATTGTCCATTCTTTGGGTAAATAGGTCTGTAGCAAAAAAAACATGCCTACGCAGTTACTAATACTGGCCTGGCATTAACTAACACTTGGCTAACATATTAATACTTTTACTAGGCCTAGCAGTACTAATGCTTGGCCTAGCAGTACTAACAAATCATGTTCTTGTTAGTACTCCTGATGGGACAAAAGTCTTACTTAAATGTGGATATTTTGTAAAGTTTTGATGATTAACCCTTTTGGTATTATCCCATACCGGTTTGCCCTCCCTTTTATCAGTATTAACCACATTTTTTAGCTTAGGATCTTGACTCTTTTTGTCATTGAAATTATAGTCTTTGATCAAATAGTCAGTACTTTTACAAACAAAACAAGCTTTTACTTTCCTAAAACCAATTCCTTGTTTCTTAGAAGTTTGACCACTTTTATCATCTCTAGTCTTAATTGTTTGAGTCTCAGGTCTAACTATTTGCACTTCAGACACTTCTTCCTCATCATCTAAGGTCCAATCCTCAATGATAACTCTATCTCTGTTAATTTTAGGATTAGACACAACTGACTTACTGGCTGACTTAGGCTTAACAATGTTTGCATCATTTGTTTGACCTGTAGTCTCACTTGTTTCATTATTAAGCTTAGATGTTTGTGATTCAATGATTTTATTCCTTATGGCATATTCATCTAACCCAGCAAAAGATATGTCAGCTCTCGGGGTTAAGAAGTTCCCTGTAATGGGAGGGGGAACAGCTTTATACCCTTCTGTTTTGGAAGACCTATCATTAGCTGGTGTGGAATCTTCATCACTAGATCTGCCATCAAAAACACTAAAACTATTCTCACTATCAGTTTCATGATTGCTACTTAATTCATTCAATTGTATGCTATAACCTAAACTAGTTTTATCTCGAGCACTTAATTAACTTTTAAGTATTTCATCAAGATTCTTGGTTGATTCTTCCCATTTAGTAATCTTATCTTTTAATTCATCTCTTTCTTTAACAGCCTTCT
>BQNB010072318.1:6784-32476 GCA_026074375.1 Tanacetum coccineum
GAATACTCTCAAAGTATTAGGGTTACAAAGACCTTGAAGCTATGATAATTCTATGAATGACTCGTATTGGTTTGGTTTTGTACACAGAACTCTATGCCCTAGGACCTTCTTTTATACACCAAGGATCCCTAGTCGGCTTATGATATGTGTGAAAACACATATCTATTTTATATCAAAATAAACCCAATAAAGACCAAAAATACAATGAAAATGGCAAAGATATGTGTGTTTTTGTGTTTTGTGTATGCAGGTACGGATATAGCAAAAATCACAAGAAAACTGTCAAAAATGGGCAAACACAGACACGAGAACGGAAGAGCACAAAAGAAGCCAGGAATTAAAAAGCCAAAGTCAAAAAGTCAAATGGTCAAACTTTGGTCAACTCAAGTCAAACAGTCAAAGTCAATACAAAAATATAAAACCTCAAAAAGTTCCAAATCAGTCCTTTAAGTTTCAGAAATTTACACAAATGGTCCTTGAAGTATAATGGGTCCTAAACCTATAAAAAAAACAACACCCGAATCCAAAGCCCAAAACCTAAGCCCATAACTCTTTTATAATACTCCAGGGACCAAATGTGCCAAATCTGAAAGATGTTATATACTTGGATGAGTATTCTATTTACACTTTACAAAGAAAGGGACTCAATTTGCCAAACTCCCAAACTTACCCCTCAATTACTCGTTTTCAGTTAAAAAAGGCGCCAAGAACAAAACACTATTCATCATCTTCTATATTTAACCGTGTGTCAAAACCAAAGGGCAAACAAAAATTAAGGGTTCAAAAGGGTAATTCAAGGGTCCAAGCATACTATGGCAGGGTAAAACGTCAAATCAAGCTTTTCATTGGTCAAGTCAAGCAAGGAATCACACGTGGACTAGAGAAAGCACAAGGCAAAATGGGATTTTTACACTATTCTTACACTCAAAAGAAGCACAGATGTCTCAATCACGGATTGCCACGCTGGCAATCCGTGTGAGAAAGAATAAGATCTAACGGCCAAGCTTAATGATCCAATGATTGGAAAATTGTACGGACCAGATCAAAAGGAGCATGGGAAGAGCTCAGGGGCTAGAAGGTTCACCATCAGGCTATAAATAGCCCACACTTCACACACACAAGGAGAGTTTTTTTTATCTTAGTCTAGCTTTTAAATTTTTAGCTTAATTTACTTTTAGCTTATGCAAAATTCTTTTCAAATGTAATTTTCTCTTTAAGTAATTTGTAACTTTCAGTTTTAAAGCATTGTAATCCTCTTTGAAGTTTTAATAAAATCCTCATTTCTAGTTTACATAAAGTTGTCATTACTCATAAGTTTTGTTTCAATCTCAATTACATAAGCCTCTATGTCAATAAGCTCTTATAAGCTCTCATAAGTCTCTAAGCTTATGATAGAGCTAATTTGATTCATTTAATCTACTTTAACCATAAAATCAGCTCAATACCTTTTTACTTTTGGACTTAAAAGCTAATGGAAGATGAGCTAGCTTGGGATGAGCTCATATGGACTAAACTGGCTTATCATTGATAAGCCAGAGCTTGTAGATGGTCAATTGAGCTTAATTTGCTTCTGTTTACCTGAAGCCAATTGTAAGTTTTTCATTTAAATTCCTTTGTCTCTTAATTCCTAGTCTAATGCTTTACTTGATTGCTTATCTAGTGCTTATTTGTGTTTATAATAATCTACTTGTGATAAATAGTCATCTGATTTTAGTTCATATAGAATAGATCATAGTTTTTCTTAGTTTCTGTCATAAAACCATAAAAAATTCCAAAAATAGTAGTTTAACTTTTAAAGTTTAAGTTCTAGCTTAAATTGATTGTGGATCTATGTTTGATAAGCTTTTTTAAGCTATTTAATGTCTGGTAATAAGAATTAGTTATTTAGATTTTCATTTCCAAAGCTTAGTCGAAATTTAAGTTTCTAAAGGGGTGTTTGGATCAACTTTGTTTGACCACTAAAAGTCATAGCATTGTGATAATTTCACTTAGGTCAGTTTGTAATTGATAATTGATTAAGTTTTGAAAAAGTTTGAAGGATTAAATTGAGTTTAAAATGATTTTATGGCTTATTAACCTTGTGTCAGCACCAGGGGAGGAATTTGAGTTAAATTAGCTAGTGATTTCTTGAGCTAAGGCTTTCTAGGTGTAAAGTTTCTTTGCTAGTAGTTTTATAACACTCCTTGAGTAAAATTAGTGCAGTAGAAATCATCTAGGCAGCCTGCATTTGTTTTTGTGGTTTTATCATTTGCATCAGCAGTAGTAACCTTAGTTACTACTGCTTGACTTTTGATCTTCATTTTAGAATAGCTTAAATAGGATTTAGGTTTTAAAACTTAGTGCGTTTTTAGATTACATATAGCTTAGTTTAGATTAAGTCTTATTTTCAAAATTCTAGCTTAAAACTTAGGTTAATTTAGTTTAAAAAGTCATTAAAAAACTCAAAAAGGCCAAAAACAGTAGATAATAGGACTTAGCTGTTTAATCCAAAATTCTAGCTTATAGGATTGAATTTTATGCATTATATTTGTAGCTTATCAGTTGTTAATCTAGTTTTCAAAATCTCAGCTTATGTCAAAGCTTATTGAGATTTCTAGCTTATTGTGCTTTTGAGTTTTTTTTATGCTACTTTCTGAGTTTAGCTTTTTAATCTTCTATTTTAGTTAGCTTAATGTGTTTTCAGCTCAAATAGTTTTCATTTTTAGCTTGTAGACATCTTAAGCTTTCAGGAATAGTTTTTAGATTTGCATTTGAGCTTAAAATAAAGTGTGTGCAAGTGATTTAGTCAAAATAAGCTTTTGAGAGCTCAAAAGCTCACTTTCTGTAATCAGACCTTCAAAAGCTCTTTGAGAGCTTATTTTTGAGTTTCAGTTTGTGTTGCTTTTATTAAAGTTGCTTAAAAAAGCCTCTTCTACAGTTTTGAGTTTTTGGTTTTTCAAAATAAAAAAAATATAAAAAGGTGTTGCCAACCTCGAACCCAAGACCTCTCCCTCGCATGCCCTAAGTGTTAACCAGTGTGCTTCAATAGCTCATCCGGTTAACACTCCTTTCATTTTATTGATAACCCTTCTTTGGGCTTAAGCCCATAATATAAGCCGTAGCACATAAGTTCAATTACCCAGCTTATTAGATAAGCTGGGTAAGTTTTATTATTTTTCTACTAAACTTTGTTACATCTTTGACTTTTCCTGAAATTTTGAGATTTTTCCATTTAGTAGATTATTTTTAATCATTTTTCTTAGGTTTTAATTTTCGAAAATACATTAAAAATAGAAATAATTTTTTTTATCTTATTTTAGGTTTAGTAATTTAGTTTGCATTTTTAAGCTTTAATTTTGTCTTATTTGCTTATTTGTCGCGTTTTATTTGCTCCCGTTAATTAGTTTAAGTGCTTAATTGCTTTTGTTTGCTTATTTAATTTGTTGCTTTCAATTAGTAGTTATAGATAATCAAAATTCTCTTTGCTCTTATTCAAATCATTATCCAAACTAAGGCGTGGTTTCAATTTCACAAGTCGTTGGGGAAACGACCCGGGAAATAATACTTCCTGGTTAAATATACGTATTATATTATATTATATATATATATTCTGAAGAATTTCCTTTTTACCTTTGTCCTCAAGGGTGAATTGGTAATTTATCATCGTATTATATATTTTATATTTTACGTGTTGAAATTGAGCAATCAATTTTTGGCGCCACTGCCGGGGACTTGTGTTAAAGATTCATTTGTTTACGTTTGTTGATTTTGATTTGAAGATCCTTTCGTTTACGAAAGTTATATTTTTGTTATAAAAATCAAAAACCCAGAAAAAATTATGGTAAATTACATATTGTCACTTTTAAGCATACTCTTAGGTTCTAGATGACTCATTCTTTCTTAAAATTACAACAACCTGCCTTTTCTCTCAATCAACCCTCCACACATCTTGATTAGATTATGTGAACCGGAATTAAAGCATGTTAGTTGAGTCATATTAGGCCCAATATTAAAAGATAAATCACAAATTTAACTTTGCTACACTTCATTAGAGCAAATATAGGAATCCCTATATTGTCTAACATGACAATAACTACTGGGAGAACCTATTGCACTAGAAATGTCAATTTGACCTAAACGGTTGAATTGCTTCCAGGAGTGAAGTTGGGTTCATGGTATAACCTATGGTCGTGTTTAGCCTGAATTGAGCACCACTAGTGATAGACTCATATTCATTCTCTAATTTGATTAAATGGCTCTTGCCTAAATAGCCTATTATTAGCTACATGATGGTTTGTATCTCATTAGGAGTGCATACTAAACAAGTAGAAATTAGGATTATTCTTAGTCAATCTAGACAACATGCACCTCACATATGTTCTTTGAAGTTTCAAGATGATAACTTGATCCCATGTAATGCAATTATATGCTTTCATGATTATCTTGATGCTTAACGTTTATTTGCTTAGATATTGAATGCATGTCTATTGTAAAGGCTTTTGTCTTTTTCTAGAAATTTACATAAAATATCTCTTAGTTTATATAAATAACACATGCTACTAAATGCTAAATGCTTACATGTTTCACATGACAATTATCATGTTTTGTATGCGTCATTTTATATGACTTACGTGTTAATTGTGCACCCACACTATATTTGTTTGATGTATGACAATTAACGTTTAGATGTCATATAGTCTTACACATTAATCTCGTTGATTATTGTGTTGATACATGCTTAGATAAACTTGCATGCTTATATCTATATGTCTTATGCATCTAGGTATATATTTTCTCACACTAGAATATTTTTTTTCACGTCCGTGTCACAAATCTAAAAAGTCAAAAGAGTTGTAAAATGGTCTTAAATCTCTCAAAATCTTCACTCACACATTCCCTTAATCATCATCTCATTTTCTTCCAAATGATCCACTCTTATGTCAAGGGAAGGTTAGATACAAAACTAATACACTCTTCCAAGTAGGTTTGACAACTTAAATATTTCATCCGAAATATTCAAGTATCTTTAACTTTTGATCTCAAACGTTAAAGTTCATATACGAAAATTCATATTCAAGCCTTTTAACAGCATAAGTTAAAACACTCTCCTTTTCTCTTCAATGAAAACATTCTTTCTTTTAAACGAAAACACTCTTTCTCTTTAACAAAAACTTTCTTTGTCTTTTAGGAAATTGCGATCATACCTCTACCCTCTCACTCAATCACACCTCTACAACCATATAGATGGCTAATTCCTTTCCTCTACCATTTCCGCTACCACCTTTAAGACAACCTCATACCTCGTCGTGTGATTGTTCTACGAACATTCGCAATGCTCGAGAAGGACCACATAACTTCATAAATGTAGTTCATCGTACGTTAACCACCATATGTCTTGACATTGTCAAGCTCGTTGCTTTCATCTTTGTTTGTTTTCTTCTTTATTTTTTTTTTCACTCGCGGACGAAACACATAGAGATACATCACCATTTCCTTCGGGACAATGTAAAAAAAGGAAACATCCGCATCAAAAGAAATTCCATTTGAAGATAATATCGTCGGCATTTTTTCTAAACCCCTCTAGCGCGAATTGTTCAATTATCTTCGTCTAGGTCTAGGAATGATGGAACACATTCCTCAAATCTTTCTCTTCTTTTATACTAGTCTCGATTCTAGTCTATTTTCTATTCTATGCGTCGTGACAACTTAATTACTTCATCCGAAGTATTTTAAGTATTTTTAGTTAGCGAAATGCAAATTAAAATATCACTCCTTTCGAAAAAATCGTCAAAAATCAAGTCCAAAACTCACCCCCTATAGACGGCCCCGTAAATATGGTGGACCCATGATTTAATTCAGACGCCCCCATATATATTAGGGACCGTCGATAGTAGATGACAACAAAATTTCTTTTTCTTTCTTTCTTTACCCTTCTCTTTTGCTTCTACGAGCGGACGTATATCCTACACCCAAACCTCATAACCATTATTCACTCTTGTTAGTGGTTACTAGTTCTAGTACATCATCAAACCAACAAGTTGAAATGAAATACGAGTCTTGATTCATCCATCGAGTCATCTTCATAAGAAGATTCACCATGTCATCCTTCACCACCAACATAATCACAACCTAATAGTGATTATCACTACTACAACCCAAAAAGGGTGAACTACCTTTCGTAAAGCACAAACTTATGCCCAATATCTCTCTATAAATCAATGGGTCATCCTTATATCCTAACACTCATAAGCATCATTGCTTATGTTGTCAATAGTCAAGTGAATTTCATAATGAAATGCGTCTCATTCTCAAACATAATTCTTACAATCGCTATACTCACAATCTATCACTACACAATAAATCCCATCACTTACAAATCTTGGTCCTCGCATCTCGTAAACGTCTTTTCTTACCTTAAATAGTCTTTTCACTTATAAACGGTTCTTCTCACTTTCAATAGTCTTCTCTTTTCTAATAGTCTTGTTACTATTAAATTTCCTCCAATATCTATTGACAACTTAATTATTTCATCCGAAATATTTAAGTAATTTGCGAAATACAAATGTCACTCTTTCGTAAAACTTTCCACTTTCTAGAAAGCGAAGAACATAAAGAAGATATTCAATCTTCAAGTGTTATTAAGTCACCACATTGTTGCGTCTCTCATTATTCTTCAACCATGAAAGAACTACCACCTCATTTCATATACCCACCTTTGTTTATCAAGATTGATAACCAACAAAACACCAACCAAACCTTTGAATTCCCAATCGTCCACCTTTGTCTCGATAGGATCACATGCACATCATTTTTTTCAGCATGCTTGTCATTGTTAGTGCATGATGAGGTGTCATTTTATACACTATTTTGGGGTCATTTAACCCTTTAAATCATGTAAATATGCCCAGATTATGTGCTTAATTGCTTGTTTTCATGTTTTTAGCATTTGGATGGCATTTGGAGGAAATACACGTAACTTGGGCTCATTTGGAGAAGAAACGGACAAGACTACGACTCTACACCAAGAACCATGAAGAATTATTCATTCAGAGCCTGGAGACGGGGTCACAACCATAAAGCAAAGGCGTTATGACATTCATGGTGACGGCGTCAGAGATTCAGCGACATCGTCAGGACGTGGCCGACTTAAAGTGGATCTAGAACCATCTACGTGGCGACAGCATTAGGAGTACAAAGCAACGCCATCGCAGCGATATCTCTATAAATATAAAACCGATTTTAGGGTTTCAAGTGTGTAACTTTGTATAACTTTAGGGAGACGAACCCTGGCCCTTGTAGCAGCTTCATAAGTCGTTTTTAGGGCCTCAAAATCCTATTGTACTAACTTAGATCCATGTTTTAATTCAATTAAGGTTATTTATCATTAATCATTCAATATGTCTATGTGTTGTGTGATTGATTTATCTTCTTGCTTTCATTATAACATGTGAGGCTAAATCCTCCTTTGTATTTGCTTACGATTGCATGAAAGTCGGATTATAGATCCTATTATTGTTGCTTCTTGTTGATGAATGTTGCGTGTTAGGCTTTAGAAAACCAGCTTTTGTCAGTATCGCTGTAGACACGTCTAAGGAAACACGAGTGCGTAGAAAGGATACCATCGTGTAACATTCTTCATACTACTTTACCCCCTTATATGGTTGATCCCTCTTAAGGTATTTCACACGCATTTAATATACTCTTAGGGGCATTGTAATAGTCTTCATACTACCTTACTTGTGTGTTGCCCTAACGGAATATTAAATAGACGGCGGGTTCGTGTAATCCATTCATGACCTAGGAAATACTTACACAGATCATCACAAGTGTGACAAGGCAGCAGGATTAGGAGAAGCAATCTGATTAGTAATGCATGATTAAGTAAATACATTCAATTATCATAAAGATATCACTAGTAGTTTAGATTATAATTAGTTTAGGTAATAGTTAAACAAAGCAACATCTCAAACCATAGATTTACTTGCTGCATTTAAAATACTCTTAGGGGCCTTGTAATAGTCTTCATACTACCTTACTTGTGTGTTGCCCTAACGGAATATTAAATAGACGGCGGGTTCGTGTAATCCATTCATGACCTAGGAAATACTTACACAGATCATCACAAGTGTGACAAGGCAGCCGGATTAGGAGAAGCGACGCTATTCCCCACGCTAGTCATAAGGATCAAAACCTAACTATTCCCCACGCTAGTCATAAGGATTAGGCAGCCGGTTTTGATCCTTAAAGTCTACTCGCTTGAATCCTTTCAAGTGAGACTTTAATTCCGCATATTAGCTTTCCAGTAGTCTATCTATTCTTCGAGTTAAGTGTTTTGTAACCCATTCTCGTCAACCACCATAGGAGACGAGAATCCTATCCGCACTCTTGGAGACTACTCCAAACCTAGCCACGAGGGCTACAGGAATACCACCGAGCTCCCCGTAGGGAACAACGTGGTACCTCTTTGATCCGACACCATCCAGTTGGTGCAAAACAGATGCTCATTCCACGGACTTCGGTCCGAGGATCCAAACCAACACCTCAAGGATTTCTTAAAACTTGTGGACTCGCTTGACCTTGACGGTGAAAACAAGAAAGAACGCGCCTGCGTTTATTTCAATTTTCCCTTCACGATCAAGCTAGCAACTGGCTTGAACGTCTTCTAGCAGGATCCATCACCACATGCGAGGATCTTACTACTCGTTTCCTTGATTAATTCTATCTACAGGGAAGGACTGCAAAACTTCGCAACGATATCCTGATGTTCCAACAACATCATGGAGAATCTTTATCTGAAGCATGGACTCGTTTCAAGGACTTACTACAAAAAGTCCCTCATCATGGCATCGATCATTGGCTTCAGATCCAAATTTTTACGATCATGTCTCTTTTCATCTTAAGTACGAGATTGATCGCACCGCCGGTGGCAAACTCCGTGATAAGAATACTGACGAATCTTGGGAAATCATTGAGAACCTCGCTTTCTACGACCATGAGGGCTGGAATGACACAAAAGAATTTGTCAAACCGGTCAAAGCTATTTCTACACCTCAACCCACCTCAAAAACGCCTGACCGAAGACTGCTTGAGCTCGAAGATCAGATTAAGTTCTTACTAAAGGGATCGCAATCGACGCCCGAACCAAGCTCAACACAAGTCCCCCAAGCTTATACTGAAGCAGTCTATTCAAACACCCGCCCGCGAAACCAGAATGAACCACCAAAGCAAAGCCCTTTCACTTTTCACGAATGTATCGGCCCAATCCCTCAGCCTCAGGCATTAGGAACTACTGTCTAAGCTAGAGTACGGGACTACATGGCATCACACACTAAACAAATGGAGAGATTTGAAAATACCATTTTCAAACTACGCGTGGAGATCAATGATAGAATGACTGAAACGTTCAGACTTCTTAAAGAACTTGCGACCAACAGAGCTCCTGAAAAAGTATTGATAAGGGAAGAGGCTAAATTCCCCGTTACCAAGAATGCAAATTCCATTTCTCTCACCAGAGGGGAGGAAGAAAGGAGTGAAAAAACTAACATAACAACTGGCGACAACTTTGAAAAACCTACCAAGACAGAAACGGAAATGCCAGTCAAGGAAGCCGTGAAGGAGGATGAATCTAAGAACGAGAAAAGCTGAAAAAGAAAAAACAACCGAGGCACCTAGCTCTTAACCCGTTGAATATTACCTGAAGCATAGGATCAATAAGAAACTAATAGACGGACTTGTGGGTAATCATAGGTTCAATGGATCATTATCAGGAGCGCGAGTCGAAAAAATAAAAGGGAAGACATACAACTTATCACCTAGGGGGCCTGTTTATGAAGCAGTCCTTAGAAAAAAGATAACAAGGAAAGAGGATATCAGAGGAAACTTTAAAATACCTTGTAATATAGGAGTCTTGAAACACATGAATGCCCTAGTTGACCAAATCCGACTTAAATGTCATGCCCCTCTCTACCTACATGAAACTAACCGACGAAAGGCCTGCTAAGATCGACATTAGACTCTCCCTAGCTAGCCACTCGTATATCAATCCTTTAGGAATAGCTGAGGACGTATTAGTTGAGGTTGCTAAGCATGTGTACCATATGGACTTTGTGATTTTGGATATAAAAGAAGACGAAAAGAGGCCTTTCATCTTAGGAACACCATTCTTAATAACGGCCAAGGCCGTAATTAAGTTTAACAAGGGCACCATAACTCTAAGGTCTGGAAAGAGTAAGATAAGCTTCCATAGGATACCTGAGTCCCTCTGTAAGATCGAGAGAGGAGTTAAAAATGACAAAGAGCCTATAGCCCCTATTATGACTATAAATAGCCTAGTCCTAGAATGGGAAGAAAGATTAAAACTTCACCTGGAAAGGAAGATGAAGTTCGACAAATGGAAGAGCAAAAATTTCAAGGGCAAGGTGGAATGGATGATGAGGAGAAGTCACGTAAGGACGTGTGACTTCGAGTCTAGCTACAAGACTCGTAAATAAAGAAAAGCGCTTTTTGGAAGGCAACCCAATATTTATCTTTCTCGCATTTAGGAGTATCTTGTGTCTTAATTCTTTATTGTTTATTTTATTATGTTTGAATTATTTTGTAATCATGCTTTGTTTGTTTATAACTTCGTCTTATTTGCAATCAAAGGTATTTTGCAACAAAATAAGTGTAGGGGAAATGTCCGGTTTTAAGAACCAAATTCAAGCATTTAAATAAATTGTTTAGATTAATTCGCGTCAATGTCGAGTCATATGATTGTTATGATTTATTCCAGGTTTTTATACAATGCTTTCTTCATATTTGACTAATAAAATTGCGTGCAGGAAATTTCTCATTAAAAACGGAGAAGAAATTTTCACAGACGCTGGAGACGGTGTCAGGATTTATTCTAACGGCGTCGCGTCTCCAGCTATGTAAAAATTCGAAAATTTTCAAGTATTTTTGAAAAATAAAATGTGTAATATTTTTAATTTGTAATTCTTTTGTAAACCTGTAGAAAACCTATGATTATATTATTACTCTCATCCTATCTTTACTGCTTTCATAGAGTCGGAACCCTAAACTCTCATTGTATATTTATCTATCTCGCCGATTTTATGCTTGGTATAGTTGTCTTTGTCTTTGATTACAAGTTATATTTGACAAGAAGAAGCTTGGAAGATCTTAGGATGTTTTCATTGGATGATTCTTGGAGGACGATTTAACCAGTTATCGCATGTTTCTTCTCCATTATTGAGCAAACCAGGGGAGTACTAGTTTCTTTTCCTTGTTTTCTTTTCTTTTTATTTGTTTTTATGGGTACTTCTATAGAACATTGGGGACAATGTTCAACTTAAGTGTAGGGGGAAATAAGCCTTAGAAACGATTCTTTCATTTGCCATTTGCTTTGTTCCTTAAAATGATGGGTATTATATCGAAACAGAGCATAAAAAGGTAATTTTGACCCAAATTTAAATTTTTTTATGACACATACCGACGAAAACCAAGTACTAATAGTGTCTCATGGATAGGAATGTGTATGACTAGCACAAAATCCCTCAAAATTACACCTCAAAAAATGTGAGGTTCGCCTTTAGATCATTAGGAATTCGGGTATCCATTATTGATACCCAAGATAGTTCACACCTTTAGCTTTCTCGAGTTAAGGTTTGAATGCAGTCATATGTGTCTATTCCGTCATTCGGATGTGTACATATGGTCTTAGTCACATTTTCTGAAGCATTGGTATCGATATTAAATTATACGAGTGTACCGATAGTATATTAAATTCTATAACTTGTTTTTGTGATGCATCCTGAGACCGCATAGTGAGTATTAGGATTTTCTAGATAAGAGGGACTAGGATTAACCCATGTTTTAAACCTGTAATTGTTATTATGATCACACCGATCATGTAACTATCCCACACCCTTGCCATGCACTCACTTTTAGTGTAGGATACCCCTAGTACAACCCTCTGAGCCTATCCTTTTTATAGTTCTCATAATTTTCTGGTTAAGCCGGACTATTAATGAAGAGAATTGTTAACCCTTAAACCCATCGTTACACCCAAATTGCATTAGCCTACCTTGTATGTACTCGCTTTTAGTACATTATTGTTTTAACCCAAGTTAATTGTTTGAGTACACGGTTTCTAAGTCCTTATCCTTGTAAATACTATTTTGGGACGATTAGGATTCATGGTAGTATTCATCTTATGAAGAACCGAGGAAGAAGTAATTTATTACCCCTATTAGAGCTCAATAAGCTCTATGTTATTTTGATCCACCTCAAATCGGGTCATTAGTTAGGTTGTAAATAATCGAGTATGTAAAAGTTCAAGTGTAGGGGTGTATCTATAAACCCTCATGATGTATCATATGTTTAAGCAATGGCAGGACAAAAGTGTACGAAAAAAATGTAAATAAAAAAGAAGTAAAAAAATGTACAAGCTGCCATTTGCTTATGTGATGTTTATATTAGAGTCAAGAAAAGAAAAAGAAACAGATTGATGTAGAGTTTTGTAGAGTTTGTATATTTTGTCCGAGTCTTTGGCGTAGCAACCAAACCAACGTGTATTCTTATAAATAATTAGCTAACCCTTCCACTCCAAATTCACCAAAAGTCACCACCCAAATGTATCCCATCCGTTTTTGTTTCCATTTATGTTATCTTACACCTACGCCTCACAACCCTTTAAAAGACCTCTTAGATAGTAATGAATAATGCTTGCACTTAGCGATGGAGGTTTGATCCTTTACTAAGCCTATAGTAATTTATATGCTATGACGACTAATGAGTGTTGATTTTCTGTTTCCCCATTATGTTATAATTTATTATACACCTGAGAGAAAGAGAGAATCCCAAACACTTATGTGAGGTGCTAGTATATACTTTTTGTGCTTTTAATTATGAGGTCTAGAAGGTTGCGTTGTAAAATACTTTTAAAGAGTAGGTTAAATGACCCTAATACTACTATTTTCTAGGTAGAAAAGCCCATTTGCTTGAGGACAAGCAAATCCCAAGTGCAAGAGTATTTGATGCGGTGTCATTTTATACACTATTTTGGGGTCATTTAACCCCTTAAATCATGCAATCATGCCCATATTATGTGCTTAATCGCTTGTTTTCAGGTTTTTAGCATTTGGATGGCATTTAGAGGAAATACACGTGACTTGGGCTCATTTGGAGAAGAAACGGACAAGACTACGACTCTACACCAAGAACCATGAAGAATTATTCATTTAGAGCCTAGAGACGGCGTCACAACCATAAAGCGATGATGTCATGACATTCATGGTGACAGGGTCAGAAATTCAGTGACGGCGTCAGGACGTGGCCGACTTTAAGTGGATCTAGAACCATCTACGTGGCAACGACATCAGGAGTACAAAGCAACGGCATCGCAACGATATCTCTATAAATATAAAACCAATTTTATGGTTTCAAGTGTGTAACTTTGTATAACTTTAGGGAGACGAACCCTAGCCCTTGTATCAGCTCATAGGTCATTTTAGGGCCTCAAAACGCTATTGTACTACCTTGGATCCATGTTTTAATTCAGGTAAGATTATTTATCATTAATCATTCAATATGTCTATGTGTTGTGTGATTGATTTATCTTCTTGCTTTCATTATAACATGTGAGGCTAAACCCTCCTTTGTATTTGCTTATGATTGCATGAAAGTCAGATTATAGACCCTATCGCTGTTGCTTCTTGTTGAGGAATATGGGCGTTAGGCTTTGGAAAACCAGCTTTTGTTTGTATCGCTGTAGACATGTCTGGGGAAACGTGAGTGCGTAGAAAGGATACCATCGGGTAACAGTCTTCATACTACCTTACCCCCTTATATTGTTGATCCCTCTTAAGGTATTTCACATGCATTTAATATACTCTTAGGGGCCTTGTAATAGTCTTCATACTACCTTACTTGTGCGTTGCCCTAACGGAATACTAAATAGACAGCGGGTTCGTGTAATCCGTTCATGACCTAGGAAATACTTACACAGATCATCACAAGTGTGACAAGGCAGCAGGATTAGGAGAAGCAATCTGATTAGTAATGCATGATTAAGTAAATACATTCAATTATCATAAAGTTATCACCAGTAGTTTAGATTATAATTAGTTTAGTTAATAGTTAAACAAACCAACTTCTCAAACCATAGATTTACTTGCTTTCTATAAAACATAAAAATACAAGAATAATCTTCTCTCAACCCTTAGAATTCTGTTAGACCGTGATCAAGCCTTCCCAACCTATTCCCTTAGAGAACGATAACAACCCTCGAGTCTTGCCTATACTACATTGCAACGACTAGGTACACTGCCTAGGGAGTTGTAAAACTTCGTGTAGAAGTCCATTACGACTACCGCACCAGTGCAAATGATATATTAATCACTTCTAACAACCTCCTGTCAACACCTTCCTTCTTTTGTCTCGCTCATCCTTCCCCACTTTTCAGCTCTATAGAATCATTTTCATTCACATCCGAGAGCATATCGTCTCCATCCTCATCTTATTTTTTCTTTTTATTATTTTAAAGTATATATTTTGGCATATCTCACCAAGATATTAAGTTACATTCGTCTACCTTTAAAAAGTCATTCTCATAATATTTGTGTGTCAGTCAATAAACGAATCCTATTCTTGTTTATTAAAAGTCGGTCGAGTTTTAGTCCTTAAACATACGTCTCGATTCTTTTTACTTTATCATTTAGGTTGTTGATTTTAAAATAATGATTGCATGTGTATAGTTTCTAATTCTCTTTAAAAGTGTCATACTTTAGAATACTAACACCTAAAAGTGCATGTCTAGTTCCCCGCAAATGTCTTGCTATATATATGTGCACTTGTCTACTAACTTTGTTATGTAGCACGCATCCATACCTTGATTCCTTGGTGCCCTAAACAAAGGGGAGCATACACCATGGGGGAGCACTTGAAAGCGTCCTACTCATTTAAATTGCATTCATCGAATGTCTTGAGAATTGATGGTAATTTATTTGATCCATAGATCCGCTAGAGTCAATATACAAGGAATGTAATTATGATGGGGGTGCAATAAGCAAGGGGGAGCTCAGAGATATGTGAGTAAATAACATGAAGTTGTTTAAACCGTGATGATAGAAGACTTCACTCGGATGATGCAAGCTCACCTTTATAGGAAGATAGGATCTGATATCGTCAAATACAATGAAGGGCTCATCCATACTCTAAATACTTCACTTCCTTCACTTCAAAATCATCTTCCACTTCAGGTCTTCTTCTCAACTTTTATACTTGAAGTACCTACCTTCTTCTCATGTCTAGTTCTCATTTCTCATGACCTTCTCTAACATATCCAAGAAACACAAAATCAACTTTATTTCTCATGTCTACTCCTCATACCTCAAACCTATATACTTAGAGCACCTACCTTCTTCGCATTCCTCCAAACTATATACTTAGAGTATCTACCCTCTTCTCATACCTTCAAACTATATACTCGAAGCACTTACCTTGGATAATAGAGGGTGCCTTTTTGTTTTGACAAAAGAGGGAGAAGGAGTGTAAACGAGTAACTTTTACATTCTAATATGAGTTACAGTTTACATATTTTGTCATCATCAATAAGGGGGAGATTGTTAGTGCAAATATTACGATATTTAATCTATACGGTCTCTTTATATTTTGGTGATGATAAACATCTAACTTGTAATACGTAATGTAAAGTGCACAAGTTACTCGTAACCATAAATCATCAATGCATACATGCATCAACGTCTCTTGACATCTCAAGTCTGCATCAACACAGACGTCTGTTGATTGTGTCGTCATATAGGTTGTTATTTTCTTTAAGTTTTACATTTATATTTTGCCGACTTTACCTAAAACAACACTTTAACGGGAAGTGTACCCGATCAGATGTAGCTTCGTTGGTAAGTTGGGTGTTGATCACTAAGAGCGAGAATGAAATATTTTATTCTATCAATATTTTGTTTAACTAAACTAGGTTAATTTAAACTATTTTAATTCTATTCTATGTTAAACCTATGTTAGTCCTAATTCTAACGGATAGGGAGAGGGGGGGGGGGGTTCAGCCTGAGAGACTAGCATAGGTTTTTTGGTAACTTAGATCAATTTAAAACACAATAACATACGCAAGTAGATAGACAGAAGATAGAAGAGCCATCTAGCCAAATATAAGAAAACTGTATTAACCGTGATTATTCCAATTAAAACGTTGGTTTGTTTATTTAGTGCAATGAGTGCTTATCTCGAGGCGGCATATCATTCTAAGATTTAGGCGGGACTTCTTCCTAAAACCTAGACATGTAGAATTTTATCACAATTAAACGCATCCGCATAAAGCATCCTATTTGCTGATTATAATCTATCTTAGGAGATTAATAATGGTGATCTTATTAAACCATAGCTCATAGAGACTTTACCCACTTACTGCTTAATGGAAATTTATATTTTAGTAGTCCATTGTCCAAGTCTTTACCAAAGGAATCAATACGTTATTTATTGATCCTAGGTCACCTGCTAGTCTAACTTGTTTACATATCCCAAAGGTAAAGATAGGCCATTAATTGTGATCCTATTGATCTAGATACATAAATCACTATATGGAGAGCCATCACGACATCTAGCTAACTTGGTCGGTATTACTAGATCTAGTTGAATGATAGATCGCATACAAAAGCACGTAAACAAGTATGAATTGATAAACATAAACAAGCAATCAATGATAAATTAACCATTCGATATAAACAAACTAAACATTTAAATCTTCATAATCATGGCTAATACCCAAGGGTATTAGCCCTTAATCATTAGAATTAATACAAGAGTAATAATTCAACCAAGATAAACTAACCGAGTTAACGAATGATACCAAAAATCAAACGATTACCAGAGTATAGGAGATTACAAGGTGTTTCCTATGGAATTAGTTGCTTTTTTGACCTCTTCTGCTCTTCTTGTCTTCTGAAAATTGACTTTTGTGGTTAAGGTATCAAAAATATGACCAAGCACATTGAAAACCTGTTTTTAGGTCTTCTATTAATAGTGTCTAGAATTTGGTTGATACGACGTATCGAGAGAGTTGGATATGGCGTATCAAGGGTTTCTTGGAGTAAGGACCAAGTTCAATATCTTCCAGAATATTTTATTACTATATTGTGAATACGACGTATAGAATCTTCTGGATACGGCGTATGGACTTTGATTCTTTATGGTTTCTTATGAAGTGCAGGCACTAATATGCCGTATCTTCCTTTATGGATACGGCGTGTTGGTTGTCAGAATAGTATTATTCAAATGTCTTCGTTTAAGCTCTAGAATGCGTGCCTTTTTGCTAATCTTCACAAAGTACTCCATAATTACTGCAATTCTCAAATATAAACGATTAAGTACCAATTTTTGCAATAATTATACAAAATGGGTTATTTACATAGGATAAATGATCTATAAAAGTGACGTTATTTGATGTCATCATCTGTTTACACCCGACGTAAATCACGTAAGGTATGTACGAACAAACATTAAACTTGTAAGATGATCAAAGATAAAACTTTTTGTCTTAAACCTTATATTTTTACAAATGTAATAAAACTTTTTTATAATAATAAGAATATACAAAATATTTTTATTAATAAGGAAATGTTTTATTTAATTAATAAAATATTTAAATCTGGTTTCCCTCCCCCAAAAATGATAAAAATGCACCAGATAAACATTTTCCTCACTAGAAGACAAAAAAGGAGCGTCTACATAGGACAAACCCCTTATAGAGAGTGCGGCCCCCAGATATATCTGGTATCATGAGACCGTCTGCAGTAAAGATGCTCCCATCCCTTGCCTATAAATACCGGAGTGTTCCCAACATTTTTGGCAACCCTTTTGCAAAAAAATCTTTCACTTCTTTCTCTCTCTAAATCTCACTACATCTCTCTACATCTTTGATCATTTAACTTGTTTAATCTTGTTTAAATGTGATCCAATCTTCTATCCATTCTTTCTTTCCTCAAGTGAAAGAGAAGAACTTTTGTCATCATCAAGATACGAAGTTATGTAATCTAGTTAGTCCGTTTGTAACATTTGTTACATATAGATCCAGTCCATGTCTTTCAATCTTTAGTAGTAACTAGATTTGGCTAGTGTGTTAGTCCGGAACATATGTGTGAGATCCGGTTAGTATTTAGTCCTCAAAATACAAGTGTGGGCGGTAGATTGGTTCTAGCTAAGATTAAGACTCGACATCTAGCTTAGTGTCAGAAAATAATGTAAGCGACACAATTTATGTGTTTAGGCCTTAAAACACAAGGTTTGTTATGTTGGGCCATAAAACATAACGGGTTTGGTTGTACCCGAAGAAGAACTCGATATCTACCTTAGTGTCAGAAAATAATGTAAGCAACTTGTAAAGTTTTCTCCACTAAGAAGGGAGGTTTTTGACTAGTGAAGTAACTCTCGAATTGCATACTCGGGGAGTAGAGTAGGGCAAAGAGGAGATTCGTGACCGAACCACAATAAATCATCATGCTTTTACTTATCTCTTTACGCTTTTATTTATATTTATCGCTTTATTTTTATATTTGCATTGTGTTTATGATTGTGTGGATAGTTGCGTATATTGTGTTAATTGTGATTGTGTAGTACTTTGTAGTTAATATTGTGGTTGTGCTTGTATTGTTAAGATATGCGTTAGTTATAATAAATCTATTATCAACACTTCTCATATTGCGTCTAACTTGATTGGCGATTTGATATGAAAGATCTAAAGTTTTTAAATGAAAGCGTATTCACCCCCCTCTACGTATTCTACAAGCTCCTAGAATTAAGACTCTTCAATACCACCTCTAGGACGTCTTCGAAAAGAAACCACAAAGTCTGGATTTTGGAACTTTTGCGCAACTAAAGCATCCTTTTGAAGATCCAAGTTAAACAACCTGTTAAATTTCACTTTGAAGCAAACGTCACCTAACCACTTGTCATACCAAAAGTTAGAATTATTACCATTACCAATCACTTTCTTGTAGAACTTTAAAATATCCACACCCTTAGATTTAAGACTAGCGATTGCTTTATGAATCGTGATCCAAATAGAACAACCGATACAAGTTGGGAGAGGCTGATCAAGAGAGCCATTAGAACCGTGAATAGCTTTGATGACGCTAAGCTAGAGACCTGATTGAGAGGTGTAGGATAGTATCACTCATATAAACAATTATATTAAGAAAGTCTAGAGAGAAAAAGAGGCTGTTTAGTTTTCTCGAGAGAGAAATAGATGTAATAGTATAAATTTGAGAAAACCAACACCCTCTCCATGTGTGGAGAGGGTATTTATAGTTACAAGAGTGGGTTGGGGTGTTGGACTCCTTGGGTGATCCATGGGTCGACCCGTTTCCTTTCTAAACTTAATATTACAAATACTACGAGCTAAGAACTAATATATTGGTAGTGATCGAGTCTTTTCTTGATTCCTAACAATCTCACCCTAAGGGAGGTCACTTCAATTTACAATTGACTTAAACTTAGCATTCTATGAATGTTCTTTAGTCTTGCTCGTAGTCTTGATTCTTTGATCATTATCTTGTGACTTTATGTTGTGTTTCTTAATCATGAACTTGTTCCTACATGCTTGGTAGACTTGTGATCTTATGCCTTTATCACATGATCTTTTCATCTTGAGATCTTGACTCTTTATCATCACTTGATTATCTTTATGATTCTTTGCCTTCTTGCGTTCTTGTGTCTTTGGACCAATATGCTTATACATTTCTTCATCTTGAAAGCTATCTAACAATCTCCCTTGATATGCGTTGACTTGAACACTTTGTGACTTTAAGGAAGACGTTAAGTATCAGAGTAGCGAAAGACTCCAGTAACATGTACTTAAGCTTTCATCATGTTTTTATATTTGTCGATCGAACATGAGCATGTGGTTATGAATCAGACTCAGCTAGAATCGGGAACTGCTATCTTTGTATAAATTTGCAATTAAGGGTTAGTAATAAACAGTTTATATGGACGAACATGGCTTTCTCATTCGTCTAGGTTCGGTTGCAATAACCTTTGGTTTCCTGTTTTATTGTATGAATAATGTACCTGTGAGTAGGTAGATTCAAAGAATCTCCTTGACAAGGTTGCAAGCTGCACTAGCTAGTTCTCGTTATCGAAATGTCTCAAAGCATATAACACGATAAGAGTGAATCAATTAGTTACTATCTTACCGATTGAGTCGTCAATTCATAAACTGGACCAAATCGATATCCAGTTGACACAAGTTTGATCCATATAGGTTCACGCAAGTCACCTACCGCAGTGCTATTTAATGTTGACACTGGAAGGATTTCCATTCGTCACTATCAAATGCTAAAGAGCACCACTCTGAATGTCCTGGCAAGATCACAAGGATAATGTGTAGGACTCTTTATTTACCACTTATGTTTACAGTTTATGAACAACGAGTGTAATTTAGAATTGTGTCCTAATGAAATTTATAAATTGATATCTTTGGCTCTAGACTCGTTAAGTGCGTTTTGGTTTTAGTGATCGGAGGCTGGACCAGACTGCCACCTTAGTGATCGGAGGCTGGACCAGACTGCCACCTTTTTAATACCAACTAACTTGAAGTGATAAAGTTGATAAAAATGTGTTTAATCTTCATGAGAAATGAAACAAACTTATTTTGAGAGAAGCTTGAGTAGCTGGGAGGGTTGTGCATTGCATCACTGTGTCCATGATGACTATCTTCAATACCAGCATTCAATAGTGTGATTCTGGAAGCATATGTATTGACCTGGTTTCTGCCTAAAGTATATGGAGGGTTTCTTTCTTTACACCCTTTATCCTTATATTTATTTTTAATTCTCTACCCTATTCAATGTTAAACTAACGCGTCCTCATTATCACCATGTTGGGTTTGTTTTGGTGATAACTCATGCCTTAGATAACATTCTTCCCAATCTCACTTTACTCCTTTTGTATATCATACCTAATGACTTCTACTCTATCTATTGGAGTGTCCCTAGGTAGATCCCTCTGGTTCTGGCTGGATTATGGAACTAATACCTAACCCTAACTGCCTTATATCTCCTTAATAAACATTACTTGGTTAGTCATTTGGTATTGCCATTGTAACCGTAAAACCACTTGAAAATCAATCAAAGTACCCGTTATATAAATCAAAACATTTGTACTTTGATAGTTTCATTTTTCATAACTTCCCCCCTACACATGTGCATCGCTATTTGAAAGCATTTTGCACATGAAAGGAGGAGACCGCACTTGAGTCACAAATGATCACGTTTATAGTTGCATATTTTAATTACATTTTCTCCCCTATCAAAAATGTAAATCTCTTGATATTTTGAATATCAATTGATTAGAATATTTCTAAAAAGTTTTGTGAAGAAAAATGTGATCTTAATTAACATGTTTATTAGGAACATTTTTATGCTCCCCCTCAACTTATGAGGGACTGGTATAGTGTTGAGTAGACAATTTTAAAGATTTTGAATTTATTGAAAAATTCTTGAAAACTTATACTCGAACACTATATACTTATTATTTTACACTACATATTTACATATTCACACAATAATGAACGAGACGTGACCTGAAATGAGCAAACCTAGAATGACAAAGTCATTCTGTCCGCGTTAGCAGTCTGTAGTCCGTCTCGATTCTTCTTCCACCAACAAAGCATTCTAAACTCCTCATTATTTGTCTTTCCAGCAATGTATGATCGATCTTTTTCAACATGGAAGTTGTCCTTTTCTGATCCTTTTCAGTCAAAGCTCTTTTTCGGCATGCTTGCATTATTGTAGCCTAACACGAAGTTATGCAGCCTTGTATTCAGAATATCACGAACTGGCTTTAGCGTACTATCACTAAACTTGTATAACTCATCATCCCTCATCAAATACTTGCCGTTGTTCTTGTTCAAATATACCACACCTCTGCGTTTGTACAATATGGTGTATGGCTCTTTGACATCAAGATCAACACATCTAACTTGTGGCCTTGTGATGTTTAGCTTTGTCTGATAACTTTTGACTCCAAGTTGGATGTCTTCTACCCTCTTCTTAAGAACTATTCTTCGAATAAAGAGACATAGAGGAGTTACCAGATCGAGTTGTTCATGCCGCGAAGCTTATTTCTCCTTAGGGTAGTTGTTTACTAGGAAACAACCCTCCTTATACCCACTTTATAGTTTGTTAATCAAATCGAGGTGAGCCGTATATCGTAAGTGACACAGAAGGCAAGTTTTAAATCTTTGGTTCGATTGGGAACTCAGTAGTTCACCGGAACTTATTATGATAATACCTCAGTGGAGAATATTATATTTTGGTATTTTACCAATTAGTGAATTTTAATTTTTATGGGACAAGATTTTTTATATTTTTGACTTTTTTTTTTTTTTTTTTTTTTGGTTTTTTAATTTTTATATGATACGTACTAATAAAAAGAAAAGAAAAATATTTTTGTGTTTTTTAATATGATATATTAACAATAGGACAAGTTCAGATCAAAGTCGGATAATAATCGTAGCAAATGCCTCCCCGGCAACGGCGCCAAAAATTGATTCGTGGTATAGCATACACTTATATAGCAACCCTAATACAGATCCTAACCGAATGCCCTTGACCAAGGCAAAAGGTCAAATTCCACAAAAGGATAAAATACACAAGATAGAATCAATGATAAAAAGATTCCGTCTGGAATAGTATTTCCCGTTGGTGTATTGTCCCAACGAAGTGTTACATAGGCTGCATTGAAGGTTAATCACGGTTTGATTGTATGAGAAATTGAATGATTGGAGATTATTTAGATAATGATGGAACACTGAATATAGTTACAACATAAATTAATTAAAATAAAAACACTAATTTAATCTACGGAAACAGATAATAGGAAATGGGGATCTTAAGAATACGGGAACAAAAATTAGATTATAGGGACATCCTAAAATAAATCTATACTAAATTACGGGGGAAAACAGAATCAGGTTATAGGGGACCTAAATACTAAAAATTTAGAAAATAAATGCTAAATTAAATTAAAAATCAAAATTAAATTCTAATTAACTTAACTTGGTAAATAAAGAAAACTAGAACTAAAACGGAGGTCGTTTGAATGTAAAACGAAAAGAAACGGTAAAACGTACCCGGTAAAAACGGGTCTAAAACTGAAATTTAAGAAAAATTAAGCTTACACTAAATTTTATATTTTTCCTAGATACTAAATGACAAAAGAAAATTTTATAAAAAAGAAATATATTTTTTTTTTCTTTTTTGGATTTTTTATGAATTTTTAAAGATTATTAACTAATTAAATCTAAGAAAATAGAAAAAGACAAAAAATAAAAGTTATAAAAATTCTGAAAAAATAAAATTAAATAAAGAAAAAAATTAACAATTCTAAAAATATAAAAATGCCCAAATTTTACTGATTATATAAAAAGTAATTAAACTAATTAAATTTTAACCTAATTTAATTATTTTATTTAAATAAACTAACTGTGGTTAACTATAAGGACTAACAGTGAAAGGACTGAAAGGACAAACGGGGTAACAGCAAACTAACCACAGGGACTAACAAAGTTAACTAGAAAAGACAAAATTACACAATTGGTCCCTGAAGTGGAACCCGATTGCAAGGTGGGTCCAAGTTGCTTATTAGCAAAAAGCCAAAGAAGCAAACTTGTTCAGGGGCTTAAGGGGAGCATTTTTCATAAAAGGCACATAAGCTGAATCTCAAAGAATAAGCCAAAAATGTGAGCTTTTGGGGCTGCAAAAGCTAAATAAGCTTTTTAGCTTATTTTTCTTTCTTTTTGGGGTTTAAGCTCACAAGATAAGCTACAAACTATAGGGGACAGATAAATAGGCTAGGGAATTCTTAAATAAGCTAAAGCTACCTAAATTAAGCCCTAAATAAGCTGGGATCTTAATAAGCTATGTCTAACAGTTTTAAAAGGAAAACAAAAAAAAGTGAACTTTAAGCTATTATTAAGCTAAGCTAAGGAGTGAGTTAAGCTATTAAGCTGCTAAACCTAAGAGGTATACCTATAAGCTATATTAATAAGCCAAAATATCCTATAGCTACAGGTCAAATAAGCTAGAAATAGGGGGCTAGATTTGGTGCTCAGCACCAGGGGAAGCAAACAACAGGACTGAAGGGGCTTTTTGAGCTTATGGAAATAAGCTCATATGAGCTTTTTAACCAAGATAAACCTCAAACAGATTTAAAAGGGTGGTAAATAAGCTTATTTTCAAATTTTGAGGGCTTATGGCTTAATTAAAGCTGCTGATTATTGGGCTTAAAGATGGGGGATTTCACAAACACACATGCATACATAAACACTTGGCTTATGCTGCCAAACCAAAGACAGAACAAAGGGTTGGTTTATTTGCTAGAAACAACACAAACAAGCACACAACAATGTGCTTAAGCTGCTTATGCAGCTTGAGCACTTAAGCTCAAATTAGCTTAAAGAAAATTTGACAGAAAATAGAAAATACTTAAAAATTGATTTTAAAACTAAAAATGGGGGTTTAAGTGGCTTGATTAAGCCTGCACACTCAGCCAAAGTTGGCTGAGTGAGCTTGACCCATGCAAAACCCAAAATGCCCCATTTTCATACTAAACCAAACACCCCCTTTAATTTATAAAAAACGTTTTTAAATGAATTTTAATGAAGGGAAGGCTGAGAAAAGGTGATCACTAGTAAGGTTTTAACAACTTTAACACATTTTGATATGAAATAGACAGAATTAGAGCTTATATAAAACTTGAAAATGCGACAGTGGTAATAGCAATTTTTCAAAGTAAAAAACTTTTAAACTTTCATTAAAATAAAACGAATTACAACATAACTTTTAAATTATAGAGCTGAGGTACAATGATGCCTAAAAGAAAGACTTAAAATTAAATTTAAACTAAAAACATGGTGTGTGTGGGTTCGGCTTGTTCTTTTTTCTTTTGCTGTGTTTCTTGTGAGAGTAGGAAGCCTCACAATTAATCCTAGCCCTCCATTTGCTTTTCTTACAATCTCACCATTGAAAGGGGTGCTCGGGTTGTGTGATTTGCCAGGGAAAGGGTTTGTAGGGGTAATAGGTTATGGGGAGAGGTGAAGGTGAGCTGTAGAGGTACTTGGGAGGTGGTTTGGGCTTGAAACTGTGGGGAAAAAGGGTGGTTTGATTTTGGCGGGTACGGGATGTACAGTAGTTATGGTTGCAGGTTTAAATGGAAGGTTTGGAAAAGATGCAACTTTGGTCCCTCATCTCTCTCACTCTTTCTATTTTGTTTGAGCCCGTTTTTTAGTTATAAACAACTTTGGAAAGTGTCACTTTAGGTCCCTCCGTTTTATAAGAAAAGGGAAACAAAGAAGGTTTTGGTTATGGCAGTTTTGGTCCCTGCTGTTTTATAACTAAAAGAGATAAGAAAGGTTTGAAAAATTGCAAAACTGCCCCTTGCTGTTTATTACTAAAAGAGAAAAAGGGACTTTCAATAATTGGCAGCTTTGGTCCCTGGATTCTTTTTGCCTCTTTTTCTTTTATAAAACACTTTTAAAAATGATAACTTTAGTCCCTAAAGTTTATAAAAATTGAATTGTGGGCTTTTGTTGGGCTTGGGTTTGTATTGGGCCCACTGGGTTTGGATTGGGCCTTCAAAGTCTTCACAGTTATACTATTGGGCTTTTCCGGCCCATCAGATGGGTTAAGATTGCATCCAATAGTA
>BQNB010072319.1:0-32476 GCA_026074375.1 Tanacetum coccineum
ATACAAGTGTGGGGAGTTGGCAGTTTTGCCCCCCCACTTGTTACTTTGCCAAAATGGCAGATTGCACCCTTGTCTTCTTTTTTTCTCTTTTCTTCTTTATATATAAGTTTAGGGATTGACAATTTCAGTCCCTAAACTTATATTTCTTTGACTTTTGGCCTTGGGGTTGACTTGGACTTTGACCAGTTGACTTTTCTGTTGACTTTTTGACTTGATTGACTTTTCGGCTTTGATTTGGCTTTGTCTTTCACAGTTTTTTCCATTCCGAGTCCGGTTTTGTCGTTTTGGCTTTGTTTTTCGTCCTTTTCTTAGTTATCCGTTCCTGCACAATACAATTAGCAAAACAAGCATATATTTGGCATTTTAAGTCCGTTTTTGGTTATTTTAGCTCGTTTTTAAAGGTAAAAGGTATGTGTAATTAAGCACATACCAATGACCATCACTTTACTAAAAACTAAGGCTAACAATTGGGTTGAATACTTGAATATGTGAAGTACTTTTTTTAACTATATATAAGTATATAACTATATAAGTATATAACAAAACACAAACACTCTCCATATATTTAAACATCAATAACATCTTCTAGAATACATAAATAGAAATACAAAATACATAAAAGGAATACATTGTAACACCCCAAAATATGTCGCAGCATAATGGTAACTGAGGGCATTACTTCATAATACAATAGCACAAGATACAAGAGAATGACCTCTAAATGAGTCGTTTGAAAGGTAACCTCGTTGATTTGATTGAAATAAATAAGTTATAACATTTATCCCAATAGTTTGCATTAAAATGAAAGAACTAAAATAGTACAACGAGGAATGATAGTTTGTATGCATAAAGAAATCCATGAAAGTATTCTTGAAAAGTTTGGACTCCAATGCACATTAAGAACATCATGTAGCTTATTTACCTGAGAAATACATGCTTAAAAGTGTCAACATAAAGTTAGTGAGTTTATAGGTTTATGTATGTATAAATGTAAGACCTCAAGAATTCAATGTGTGAAATAATGTATCCCATATAAAATCATAAAATGTAATTACGATTGCACTAAGCTCATGACACTAAAGCTACAACTATGTATGTGTGCATATTTATGCAATAATGTACTCGTGTAGATGTTCAACCCGCAATATCCAAAGTCCGATATGGTATACGTCTGTTAGTTCGGTCGTCTGAAGCTAGTGAGCATGACTTACCCGAACGGGGATGCCAATCCCAAATAGATTTATTTATAACACACGCGCTTACTTCAAGCAATTAACAGTTCATGATACTGGACATAATGGGTTATCGCTACTTAGGCAACTCGTAACATGTTTAAAAGAGTACTTGCGTCCAAATGTAAAACAAATCATGTATCTCACCCCGAGGTTTGTAAAGTATTGCTAAACAAGTAAAGTAGGGCTATAAACTCACCTCAAGTGATGGAATTGATTTCTAGATAAATCAACTAGGAATGTCGTTGAAAAAGACCGGTATCCTATTAAATTGTAGGTCGATTTAGAATAACGCATGAAAATATAGAACAATGCACTATATTTTATCTTGTTATATCACCACCTAATAGTTTTAGACTTAGCTTATAAATCAAGATAATAATTTCGTTAAGTTTACTACTTTTATTATTTTTACAATGATATATATATATATATATATATATATATATTCTAGTTAATTTATAAAATAATATTTATAAAGTTTAAAACGCGTATAAATATGATATAATTGATGCTATAATATTTCCTAAGGTTTTTATAGTTCAAACGGACCCGAAACGTCCGAAAACCCAATTTTACAATTCATGTCAGGAACATACATTTGCAAATAATGTGCAGAAATTTTCATGTCATTGTCCGATAGGCCAAGTTTGATTAAGAATATCTCTTCCGTTTTACACTTTCGGGCTTCAAAACTCTCGTTACTTTACCGAAAAATCATTCTGAGCAAGTTTCTAGTTTTATACTTAAGTCGGTTCAGATTCAAAAATGGTTAAAAACATGAAATATAAATTTTCCAGATTATGCCGAAAAACTGTTGTTGTCGGTATTGTTTCAAATCTTGTTTTGACCATAACTTCTTCGTTTTACATCTGTTTTCGAGTTTTTTATATGCCCGAAATCGTATTGAGACGTACTAACGTATTTCTAAGGTTTTAACTCGCCAAAAATTCTCTAACTTACTGCCCGAACTCGGCTGTTAAGGAAGTGTATCTACACACTTTTTGTCTATAATTTCTACTCCATTTTTACACAACAAAACCACTAATCTAACCACTTTAACCTCTTCTACAATCAACACATCTAAACTAACCTAATCCCATCTAACACTTCTCAATAAGAATAAAACATGAAATAATTTATAAAACTATTTTAACTAGTTTATGAATAACAAACTTGATAACATGCTTAATAATCATATAAGTAATTGTTGTTCTTGATTTCTTTGCAAACATTTATAAAAGTCTACTAGTTGGTGATATAACTTAATAATCATGATGTTCATAAATACATTATGTAAGTATAAAAACATGTAAGAACATAATCAAAATGTATAAAAATCCAAAGAGTGAAAGGGTATGCTTACAAAGCTTATGAACACAAAAGAAGAACTAGGTCTTGATTTTTAACCCAAAACCTTATAAAAACTCTAACTTTCAATGATGAAACTCTAGCTTAATCCTTGAAACCCAAAATTGAATCACCTTGAAACACATTAGAAATTAACCTTGAACACACTTGTATGCTTGTAATATCAAGAAAATGAAAAACAAATGGAGTTCTAGTTATGGTTTTTAAGTCGTGGGTTTTGGAAGAGGAACAATAGAGTTTTTTTGAATTTTTGCAAGTGTGAAATAAGAATGAAAGAGCCAGTTGATGCATCCTTATATAGCATAAATATCTAGGAAACAAATCTTACTTAATCCATGAAAATTAAAGGAGGAGGCATGGAAAGTGTGTAAAAAAGAATGTGTATGTTGCTTGGTGTAAGACTTGTGTATGAGAGTTGATGAAAGTTGGTACAATAATGCATGAACTTGAAAATCTAGCACATGGTTTAATCTTAGCAACACTTGATATTTGATTTATGATATCAAAAGGGTGGCCGGTCATGGAAGTTTTTATGGATAGAAATTATATAAATTTTGGGTATTGGATATTGTGAGTATTTGGTTAAGTGTAGAAATGTGGTATAGTTTACATGCATGCATGAAAGCTCAAAACGCGAAATGTAAACGTTTTACGTAACATATAAAAATACAATATGAAAAGTTATAAATTATCTTCGTAATAATTATATAACACTTGCTTGACGTAAACTTTTATTTGTTTAATGCCGGTTTACATTGATTGTTGACTTTTGGTTTACGCGATTTAACTTAACGGTTGAAATTAAAAGTAAACGCGTAAAAGTTCAAAATAAATAATTTGAGTTTATTGACGTAAAATGACCTGAAATTGTGGGTTGTCACATACATAAATGGAAATACATAATGCATAAAATAAATACATAACATAAATAACGTCTTGAATTATTCGTCTTAGTTGAAATTAGCAATTTTGTCTTCGTCCATAGGTTCGGCTATACCCATCGCTATTTCTTTCGCGTGTATTTTTTCTTCAACGCGTTCCAAGTCGCCTTCAAGTGGTGATATGTGTTGAATCTGTTCCATGCTATCAAGGTGGTCTTTGAGAAAAATGCAAACTTCGACCGAAACCAGAGTGAGTTTTGTTCTTCGAGGTGATATAACCCTCCCACGAACCGAAAAGGCGGATTCCGAAGCTGTACTTGCTTGGACCGAGAGTAGGTTTCGGGCCATGGCGGCTAGAACCAAAAATTGGGATTCCTGTTTTTTCCACCAATCCAAAAATATCCAAATTCTTAAACTCTTTAATGGTCATTTGAGACAAAAAGTCAGATGTTTGGTACCTTCCGAGCTCGCTAATAGGGGTATTACCTCGAGCTCATTTTCTATTCTCACTTACTAAAAATAGATTATACATTTGCTTTGACGCGTTAGAACCATGAGAGCTCGAACCCGCCTCTTGATGCATAGAAATAATAAGTGAAGAACTTGAGCCATATTTATTTAAATAAACTTGAAACATATTGTCAAAAGCCTCGTTAAAGCGAACAATTTGACGAGAAACATAGATTGTATCCTCATCGTCAAACCCAAATCATAAGCAATGTTCATAATTAAAGTCTCAACCCCGGTTCGGTTTAAAACCGGGTTCAAAGCGGCGGCACAAGTTATCACGAGAGGCAATTCTTTAAAATATTTGTTAAACTTTTCTTTCATTGACCTCACCAAAATTTGCAAATAAAACGCTTCTCGTTTCAAACTCGTTTATTTTTCCCGTCATTATATAAAGTTGACTCAAAACTAAACAACTTTAAGGGTAGTAAACTCCCGACAACAAAGTAGTAGCACTTTTAAAATCGCCAAGCATTTCCGAAACAAGTTTTATAGTTTCCCAACTAGACTCGGGATAAGGCGCAAAAAATAGCTTTATTTGAAAATTTACGGTATCCATAAACCGGTTGAAAAACCGATTTTCGAAACCAGTTCGGTTTCAAACCGGTCGGTATACAAAACCCGTAACTGGTTTAGTAACCGCCGAATCGACTCGACTAAAACCATATTTCCATAAACCGGTTTTTGTGAAAAACGGTTTTCGGTTTTTTTTCCGGATCGATTCAAAAACCGGTTATTTTGCCCACCTCTAGATTAGAATTGGCTCAACACACACTAGTCACCCTACTAGCTTCACACGTATGATTGATGCATATTATTTTGAAATACTTGAGAAAAACAAAGTTAGTGACAATGAATGTGAATCACGTCAAGAACTTCGAATTGATAACCAAATGCATTTAGTAAATAAATACGCATATCGATTGTAATATGTGTATAATCATGTTGGCATTATATTTCATCGGTATAGACCCCTTTACCCATAAATAATGTTGGCATTATCACTATAGTGAATGATTGCCAAGTACCCTTCAAACTGAAGCCAATTTTGATCGAATAAGATAAAATTATTTGTTGCACATTCTAGCATATAATGATTCATGATTTGATTATATACAAAAATGATTCGGGTATAAAAGGCAGTTTTAGTGCGAGTCCTTTTCTTGCAAGTGTAAACTACTCACACGTAGAGTTGAATATTTCGGGTTTTTTTAAAATCGGTTTGGTTTTTTAACCGAACCGGTTTTAGTCAACCAGTCAAAAAATCGGTTTTGACTAAAACCGGTTCGGTTATAAACCGGTTTTTTCATATAGAAAATGCAAAATCGGTTCGGTTAGTCAACCGGTTTTTATGCAACCGGTTCGGTTAAAAACCGGTTTTAACCGGTTTACAACCCGGTCCGGTCAATTTTTTTTTAAACCGGTTACAAACCACCGGTTCGGTTTGAGGAAAACCGGTTTCGGTTTTTTTTCCAGTTCGGTTCATGAACCGGTTTTTCTGTACACCTCTACTCACACGTCGGGTTTTGTTAACGATTTCTATTATAAATAACTAATGAATAAAGTAAATTGATTAGGATTGACTCAACACTCACTAGTTATCCTACTAGCTTTGCCCGTAAGATTGATGCATGAATTTCTTCTAATTTACCAAAACCAAATACACCCTAAAAATTAAAGGCTTATGTTTCTCCTCACTAATAGAAACAAAGCAAACAAACTCTTATAATCATCAACTAATAATTTCAAACTTATTGACATAAACTTATCCGACTTTCAATGATGATAATCTTATGATAAAATTCCATGTAAAAAACTATTGAGTCGTCAAATGACAAGCTTATTCTCTGATTTGTCCTTTCTACACTCTGACACTGCGACTTTACCTCATCCCACACCCATGTGACTCCCGACTTCTCCTTTTCAATAGAATTTTACAAAACAATATTAACTTATTCGATTTGTATTACTCCGTAAAATATTTCATATCTTATGATTGATTATTGGATTTGTAAATGAATCGGACAAACAAGAACAAACCTCTAATCATGTTTGTTTATTTAATTTTGATCAGACAAATGAACGGAACTGAACATTTAAACGGACGATTATTCATGTTCATTCAATAAGAAACATTAGTTTAATAAGGATTTGCATAGTGGTGGAAGGCAAGCGGGCAACAAGCTGCGCCGCTAGCCCTTTTTGAATTGCAAAGCCAATACGTTTACAAACCACATCCGTAGATCTATGTGTCATAAACAAATATAAACAAACGGACATAAATAAACCTCCAAAAGAAAAAAAACAAAATATTGTGTTTAATGTGTGTATATTTGTTTAAGTATATCGACTTTTACATTCTACAATAAATAATACGATAAACGAATATATAAAAACATTAATTTACGTATAATCGGACTTTTCACAAACATAAAGTAACATTTACTCATTTATCTTGTGAAAATGATTTAGTGATGGGTTAAAATAAAAAGTTCAAGCAAATGTAAGTACATCCGATCCTAGTTTGTTTTAGCTTTTATATAGGACTGACAAGCTTGTTAGTTTATATACAAATGATAAGCTTGTTGAAGTGTTTTGATAAGCGTATAAGTTTAGACTCATGACCTTATTTAACAGGAGTTTTGATAAGCTTATAAGTTTAGACTTATGAGCTTATGTACAAAAAATAAGCTCATTAAAGTGTATTGATAAACTTGTAAGTTTAGACTTATAAACTTATATAAAAAGAGTTTCATAAGCTCTATTTTTGTGGCATATGAGCTTACATAACTTTTCAAGCATTTCTTTTCTAACTTTTAATCATAAGCTAATTCAAACACTTGACCTTAGTTTATTAGCTTATTTATCGTAAGTGATAAGATGCTTGTCGAACATAAGCTTAAGCTCAAAAAATAAGCTTAAACAAATATCCGCTTAAGAGCTCTAGTTATGGTGACATTGAAAAGTGTGTCATCCGATCCACGTTAGCATGATACCTAAAATATAACGAACTATAATTTACGCATCATTACATTGTAAACTAGACACGCTCAAACACACACATGCACACCCAATACACACTAAAAACTACGCCATTAGAATTATAATGCTCCTTAATACAAAGGATAATTTCTGGCATCCAAAGTCATCCAACAACACTGAGGAATGACGCTATAATAAATGAGACTAAGTGTAATGGTTACAAATATCACTTGCATTAACTCATCGTCATATCAACTTTTCACTCAGGTGTAGTACAACAACTTTACCACTCAAACATATTCTACTTAAATACAAATATATCACACAATATTGTCACACACACACAACAACAAAAAAAGAAGTTGATTGTCTGCACCGACAATTCATCACCAAAATCCCGCATGGTGGTGGTGTAGGGGTAGTGTTGAGGGTTAGGGCTATTGTGAGTTGTGACGGTCTAAAGCTCTTAGTAATTCACAATAATTTTAGGCATGGTTTTAAAAGGCTCGCAAAAGCCACGCAAAGGCGCGAGGCGTGACATTCACGCCACGCAATAGACCAAGGCTTGGGCTTAAGGCTTGACGTGAGATGAGGAGTGAAAAAATGTGATCGAGGAGGCATTTTGAATTTAATTGAGAAAAAGTCGTATTTTTAAATAGAGAATTTAAAAAGATTTAACATCAAAGATTTTTTCTTGACTTATACATTATGTATAACACTTTTTTTACACTCAATATATTTGTAAAATGATATAAATATATAAATTTATAATATTTTCCATAATTTGTGCCGCCCTTAGCACGCCTAAAAACGCCATGATCGTCAAAGACGATGAGGCATTGGCCACACGACCACGCCACGCCTCACGCTATTTATAACCTTGATTTTAGGACAATGTCAATTTTAATTATATCTTGGTAAACTCATACTTCAAAGATATATTGCACACCTTCCCAAACAAAAAAGATGGGAAATAATATGGGTTGATTTCTTTTTTCTTACTCGTATCATCAGGTAAGTATAAAGATTAACCTTAATTTTATGAATCAAATCCATCTTAATTTTTTCATCTTTTTGGATCTAAATCAACCGTTTTTCAATTTGGATCATGATTTGTTTAAGGTTGTTGTTCTAAATCAATCGTTTTTTCAATTTTTTTCACCTTCCCAAACCCTAATTGATTTCCCAAGCCCTAATTTTTCATTGATTTTTTATCCTTTTTTTAATCTTTTCTTTTAAACCCTATTTTTAAAACCCTAATCTTTTCGTTCGAGATTTGCTTTTATAACTTCGCTGTTTGTTCTGATCTGCTATGGGGATGTATCGATCAAAGGAAGATGAGTTAGCTAAACTTTCTTCATCTATTTTTGTCACGAATTTTCCGGATAAGTTTTCTGCTAAGGAGAGCTATGACGTAGTAATCAATAAGAAAACTGTGTGTTGATGCATTATTCTTGATAGGAAGGTCCAAAAGCTTGTAAAGGTATGGCTTTATTCGCTTATTAATATCCTTGATGTTATCGTTTGTTTAACAATCTTATGTACTATCTGGTTGGGCGTAAAACATGTCATGCTTAAAAATGTCGAGATTTCAAAGACCTCCGTTGAATAAAAATAACTCACAATCGTCACATAATAAGGGTGATCAAAGTGCTCCTAAGGATTTTTATAAGGAGAGTGGGGAGAATGTAAACTCTAAATCTTATGCACATGTCGTTAATGCTGGACCTCATCAGTTTCATAAGAAGGAGGATTCACCGCGATATGTGCATGATGAAACATAATGTTAGATAAGACAGGATTATCTTTAGCTTGTGTATGGGTTAAAGGTCAAGACTCACTTCTTTAACAAATTCGAACGTGGTGTTAGCTAATGACGGTTTGTTACTGTCAAACTCAAATAAAATAGGAAGTTTTGGGTTGATTAATGTATTCACTTCAGAATGTGCCAAAGCGACTTTAGGTCAAAGGTGCCATTGAGTTCATGGTTTGCTCAGATACTTCACATCCAATTTCCTTTCTTTGTTGATGAAAGAGTTACGTGGATTGATATTGATGGTATACCCCTTATAGTAGGGTCCAAAACACCTTCTCTCCGTATTACTTCTAAAGTGGGGGGAAATTCAAGATTTTGAAGACAGGAAGATGGTTACTTCATAGTAGAAAGAGTCTTGTATCAAAACTAATTAGTTGAGAACAATTATGAACGATTAAAGTCCTTATCCAATGTAAAACATTTTGGATACAGGGGGGGGGCTAAAAATTTCTGGTTAGATGCTGATTTTAAGAAGACAGTTGATCAAAGATAGTAAATCAATACATCTGAGTAACGAAGGTTCAAATAGATGAAAATGAGGAATGCGTACTAATCCAAATGTGTAAGGAGAAGTGAGTCTGAAGAGGTGGCCGAACAATCTTTGAGAAGATGCAAGCTTATGTTGAGGTGAAAGAGATGTAATAGTGTACAGAAGGAAAACTCGATCGGATTTACCCTTTCATATCCTAGATTTACTAGATAAGAAAAAAGAGTGCCAACTGCTGCATTCTCAATCTAATGATACCTAGAAATACCCCCCCGGGCTTTACTCCAGAAACTGATGTGGATGCTCAAAAAAATGCTTCAAAAGTGTTGGATATGGAAGGCGATAACTCTGGTCATAAGGTTCAAGACGTGGAGCAGGAATCAGTAACGAAGAATAACTCACCTCTTAACAGCTATAAGAATGATACGGAAAGATCTACATGCTCAGGTCACTTTAAAAAATGTGACATTCCACGTTCTGGAGGATCAATCCTTCAACTCATGGAGGAATTAATAAAAGTGGGACAAACAATGGGTTACAATATGGAGGGATGCATAACCAACATTGGCGACATCATTAATTCTCAAGGAGCGAATGATGGTAATCGATGAATTTTTTGTCTTTGAACATTCAAGGCCTTGCCCAAAAGGCTAAAAAAGATTGGGTCCGGGAGTTATGTGAAAAACACAAGGTGAATTTTGTGTCCTTACAAGAAACTAAAATGGAGGATATTGAGCTTTTCAATATCAAACTATGTTGGGGTAACTTTGGATTCGAATTTGTTCATAGTCCGTCCGTTGGAAATTCGGGAGGTATTCTTTGTATTTGGGATCCTAGATTGTTTCGTAAGCTCAACTCAACGATCTCAGATTACTTTGTGATTATTCAAGGGGAATGGGCGCCTAATGGTAAGAAGTTAATCATTATTTCTGTATATGCTCCTCAAGAGTTACGTGAAAAGAAGATGCTATGGGACTACTTGATTCTAGTTCTCAAAAGCTGGAATGGCGATGTAATCATAATGGGTGATTTTAATGAAGTGCGTACACAAGATGAAAGACACGGGTCTATTTTTAATGCTCATGGTGCTGATGCTTTCAACTTGTTTATTTCATCCGCTGGATTGGAGGAGGTCCCTCTAGACGGTTGCAAATTCACATGGTGTCATAAATCAGGATCGAAGATGAGCAAACTCGACCGCTTCCTTATTTCTGAAGGTTTACTAAATTCATGTCCTAACATTTCATCTATTACTTTGGACCGTTACTTATCCGATCATAGGCCTATTTTAATGCGTGAGTCCCATCATGATTATGGACCTTCTCCGTTTCGTTTTTTCCATTATTGGTTTGAATTGGAAGGGTTCGATACTTTTGTGAAACAAACATGGAATGATGCTCAGGTGACCGATTCGAATGCCATATCAATGTTTATGAAAAAAATGAAGTATCTCAAAGAGAAGATTCGTATGTGGGTTAAAGCCAACAAAGAAAACTCAAAAAGTCATAAGCAATGCTTACAAGAAGAGCTGTCCAAAATTGATTTGCTACTGGACAAGGGGGAGGGCAGCTCGACTCTTATTTCTAAACGCATGGAGATCCTTAAATCAATTCAGGACTTTGTCAAATTAGACACGATGGAGTTGGCTCAAAAAGCGAAGATCAAATGGGCGATAGAAGGAGACGAAAATTCGAAGTATTATCACGGGGTTCTAAATAAAAAACGAAACCAACTTGCAATTCGTGGTATCTTGGTGGAAGGTAGATGGATCGAATCTCCTATTCTAGTAAAAGATGAGTTTCTCTCTTATTTTGCTAGTCGTTTTAATAAGCCTCCTGATTATCGTCTTCATATCGATTTGGACTTCCCGAATAAATTGAGCCTCGAACAACAAATGGTTTTGGAAATTGAGGTTACTCGAGAGGAGATCAAGAAAGCGGTTTGGGATTGTGGGGTTGATAAATCGCCTGGACCTGATGGTTTTACATTTGGCTTCTATCGTCGATATTGGACTTTTCTGGAAAATGACGTGGTAGAGGCGGTGTTATACTTCTTCAATCATGGGCAATTTCCTAAAGGTAGCAACTCATCGTTTATCACTCTAATCCCAAAGACTCAAGAGGCTAAAATGATGAAAGATTTCAGACCTATCACTTTAATTGGAAGTTTATACAAGATTATTGCCAAGATTTTGGCAAACCGTTTGGTGGTTGTTTTGGAAGACTTAGTATCCGATGTTCAATCAGCTTTTGTGGCGAAACGGCAGATTCTAGATGGTCCATTCATTTTAAATGAGTTATTTCAATGGTGTAAGATGAAAAAGAAGCATACGATGATATTTAAGGTAGACTTCGAAAAGGCATATGATTCGGTCCGTTGGGATTACTTGGATGACGTTTTAAAAAGGTTCGGATTTGGTGAGAAGTGGTGTGGTTGGATCCAAAATTGCTTACTCTCTTCCAAAGGTTCGGTTATTGTGAATGGTAGTCCTACTAAGGAATTTCAGTTCCATAGAGGCCTAAAGCAAGGTGATCCTCTCTCGCCGTTCTTGTTTCTTTTGATCATGGAGAGTCTACATATCTCGATGCAAAGAGTGGTGGACGCAGGCTTATTTAGAGGTATTCAGGTTGGTTCTTCTCTTCAAGTTTCTCATCTTTTCTATGCGGATGACGCGGTTTTCATGGGTCATTGGAGCGAAGCTAATATTGATACTATTCTTCGTGTGTTGGACTGTTTTTATCACGCTTCGGGTTTACGGATAAACATGCTCAAAAGTAAACTCATGGGGATTTCGGTTTCTAGCGACAAGGTGGATCAGGCAGCAAAGAAAATTGGATGTGCAATTCTTCAAGTGCCTTTCTCGTATTTAGGTTCCAAAGTTGGCTGCCTTATGTCTCGGATTCAATCGTGGAGCGAGATTGTCAATAATATTTTAACTCGTTTATCTAAATGGAAGTTGAAGACCTTATCTATCGGGGGAAGGCTAACTCTTCTGAAATCTGTCCTAGGTTCGTTGCCAATATACCATATGTCCTTATTCAAAGTTCCAGCGAAGGTTCTTCTCAATATGGAATCCATTAGATGTCATTTCTTTAATGGTATCGAGCATAACGGAAAGAAGCCAATATGGGTTAAATGGAATAAAGTTTTGGCTTCTAAAGAAAAGGGAGGTCTTGGAGTTTCGAGTTTCTACGCTCTTAATAGAGCTCTTTTATTCAAATGGGTTTGGCGTTTCTGCACACAACAATCAGCTTTATGGACCAAAATTATTAAAGGGATACATGGAGAAGACGGAAAGATTGGTAAACATGTTCGAAGCCACCATCCGTCCTTATGGTTGGATATCGTCAAGGAGGTTCAACATATTCAGAGGCAGGGGACTGATTTGATGGGATTCATTCACAGAAAGATGGGCAACGGGGTAGACATTCGGTTCTGGGAGGACAAATGGAGGGGCGACAACACTTTCCAATCTGACTTTCCCAGAATGTATGCATTGGAGACTCAAAAAAATATTTCAGTGGCGTTGAAGTTATCTCATGATGATCTTCTGTGTTCGTTTCGTAGAGCTCCAAGAGCTGGAGCTGAAGAGCTTCAATATATTCAGCTCGTGAAGATTATGGAGGGAATTACTCTTTTCGATTCGAAGGATAGATGGAGATGGTCTTTAGAAGGTTGTGGCGAGTTTACAGTCGCTTCGGTTAGGAATCTCCTTGACGCAAACTCGTTACCAGTGGTCTCTTCCAAAACCCGTTGGATAAAAGCCGTGCCTATTAAAGTCAATATTCACGCTTGGAAAGTTAAGTTGGACATCTTACCTACTCGGTTGAACATCTCTAAAAGAGGCATGGATATTGAGTCGATTCTATGTCCTTTATGCGAAAAGAATGTGGAATCATCTAGCCATATTTTCTTTACTTGCCCTATATCTAGAGAGATATTTCGCAAGGTTTTGCTTTGGTGGGAGATTGATGTCGTGATGGTTTCCTCTTATGATGAATGGTTAGAATGGTTGTTGAGTATCCGTCTTCATTCTAAACATAAAGAGTTGTTCGAAGGCGTTTGTTATGTCTTGTGGTGGTACATTTGGAATTTCCGTAACAAGAGCATTTTTGGTTCGGCTTGTCCTTCGAAGGCGCTTATATTTGAGGAGGTAGTCACCCGATCCTTCATTTGGTGTAATCATAGATGTAAAAAGTCTTTTAGTTGGGTAGATTGGCTTAAAAACTCGCATCTTGTTACTTTGTAATTTCTAGCTTCTTGCTAGTCTTTTTGTTTCAATAAAATCCGCCGTTCAAAAAAAAAAAATTATATCTTGGTTGTAAATCTTTTTGACATTTTTAATTTTAAACTTAATGTGAAATATTGTTATGCATACTTATTATGAAATACTTGTGATTCTTAAGAATTGTTTTAGTTTCATAACAAATCATGCTACAATAATTGTGACATTATTTTGTTTGTAAAACTTGAACAAAAAGGAGATAAAAATGAAGTGAGAGAGACATGGTGATGTAGGGTGGACATCAAGAAAATGACACTTCTACGGAGCCTTAGAACGGGGTCACTCTCACACGATTCTTTTTTTCTTAACTACCTTTCTGCTGCAATCTCTTCTTACCCCATCCCCCAAATTCTTTCATATATACATTTACAACCTTTCACTAATTTCACTTTAGTTTATTAGTCCTTGTCGAATATTTATTGAGTAATGATTAACTTTCAAAACTGTATTAGCCTATTCGGACAAATTAATTGAAATATACTGGTTTTAGTCTATAAGTAGAAATTATAGTTGCTTAAAGAGATGTTGAAAACACCTCATATTGCATATTTGCATTGCTAGTGAAAAGTATTATTCCATTTAAAGTTTATCAAGATCGAAAGTTCCATCTTGATAGATTCTGTTTTGATAAATATTACTTTAAATAACAATAGTAATATGCTCTACACATAGCTCTTTTATGCCTCATGACTTATTCCACCTTCAGATATATTTGTTATCTCCTTTTATTGCATGCCCACGTTTATAGTCTCTTCGTCCTAAAATAACTGTTCTTTTTTTATTATGAAGGGTATGTTTGGTCATTAATGTCCTAGATGGGAAAGAGGTGACTTTTTACACCTCTTTACAATTAGGATATCACTTTGTATTAAGCAATAAAGAAACAAAAGACAATCCTATATGTGGAAGAAAATGTTACCAAATGGCCCATTAAGCAAAAACTAAACACCCCCTAAGTCACGTATCTAATTAATCGTGTGTTTTATTACTCCCATGTCGTCAGATAATTTTTTTTGAAAGGCAACAAGACATTTTATTTTGTTTTGACCTTTTAATTTTTTTCACCATTTACGTTAATTATTTTTTTAGTATATACTGTAATACTTAAATTTAAAATATATGAATGAATTGATTTTTACTTTTTAAATATATTTTCATTAATGTAATTTTCATCAAGTATTACATAACCACAAATAAAAATATTTAAAAATAAAGTTAATAAAAAAAAACTCTATAAAGTCGTAACAAGATAATTATTTTCTAATGGAGGAAGTATTATATATGGAGCATCAAACTTAGCTTTTCGAAATAAAAAAAATGAACATATATAATAGATCACTTTGAGTAGAAGGAAAATCGTGATCTAATCCTACCAACTTGATCAACTAAATCTCCATAAAAAGAGGTTGGAAAAGCTTTAAGTTAGGGGGTGTTTGGCTAAGCTTATATGATGGGTTTATGAGCTTATTAGTTTATATATGTTATATAAGCCTAAACTAAGTGTTTGACTAAGCTTATATGATTGAGCTTATGAGCTTATATAAAGAGGTTTTGATAAGCCACAAAAGTGTGGCTTTTTTAAATGGGTTGGGCTTATATAACATGTTACATTATAAATTACAAATTTACTCTCAATTATACTTAATCTAACATTAATATTTTTCAACCAATGTCTCTTATAGTCATTTACCACTTTAAAATAAACCAAACATTTAAAGTAATAAACTTACTAAATATAAGTTAATTCAAACACTCAACATGGGCTTATAAGCTTACGATATATAAGCCATAAACCGCTTATAAAACATAAGCCTAAACCCAACTCATAAGCTTAGCCAAACACCCCCTTAATAGTCAAAATAGCTACACTTTTGATAAATGGTGATACGAACTCCTTGTAAACCCAAACTCTTTTTACGATATTCATAACTCCTTTTAGATTTTTCAAAAACGCTATATGCTTGAAAAAGTTCTTATTCTAACTCCTATCTTATTCCTTACGATAATTAATAGTCAAATATTTGTTACGCCGTAACTTAAATCTTGATGCACAAGGTGCTTTAATCTATGTCAAAGAACTTTCCTACAATTGTCCGCTAAAAATATTTGGGGAGGTTAGTTTGATACGATAAAAATTATTAGACGATAAAAAGTAAGAAATAAGTAATCGGATTAACAGGATAATTAACGATAAAAATCATTGAACGATAAAGAAAGTGACATCTATCGAAATATAAATAAATATTTTTGTAATAATGTAATTTGTTTCGTTTCACGATTAACAGTCTTTAAAGTTATATTATTTTAAAATAGAAATGTGAAAGTGACTTTTAATTATAAGAAAAAAATGAGAGATGATATAAGTAGTACGTAGTATACGCTTATTTTAATATAAAAAATAAGTGACTAAAATTAATCTCACTTTTTACTAGTTGGGTAACCGTGTGGCAAATTTTTTTACGAGCGAATATGTCTCGATTATACATTTATCATGATGAAGGCTTTATTGACGGTGTTGTGTGTCTGTAAGTATTTGCGTCTACCGCAGCAGTGCATATGTTATACAACTTGCTCACACGTTGTCATATCATTACTCGTCCCAATCCATATCGGTGCGACATCACGGTGACATCAATTTGCTTAATTTCACGCGCACTCCATGTTATGTTCGGTTGGTTTTATTACATTGCAATTGAATCTCTATTTGAATTTTGTATGTTGTCTACGACGCATGGCTTCCTACCATTGCCCATTCCATTATGTATTTGGCACTCTTATGTCAAGTGTGTGATTTATTTATGGCACATTGACTGGACGTATGGTGACATCATGCGTCTTCAATACTTAAAACAAATTTTCATATTGACATGAATGGCTTAGGCTTAAATAAGGGGCTGATGTTAATGATGGGTCTGGCCTGGCCTAAAATCTGAGGGCATCTGTTGGACTAGGTATCATTGCGCTCTTTCCAATCGTGCTTGCGTTATTGTCGGTTTCTGTCTTTTATGTTTGTTCCGTTTTCTTGGTTATCGGTTCATGCAACATACATAAACACAAAAAACAAACATATATTTGATTTTTATTTATCGTTTTTTGCGTCTTCTGGTGCGTTTTCAGTTAAAGTATGTACTATATAGCAATGACCAAATTCCCCCCTTAATAAAATACTTCCCGTTGTCCTCTCACGCAAATGTAATAAATACGCGCTTAAAGCTAAAAATTCCTATACCCCACAAACTAACTCACCTTGAATGTAGCTAATGTGACTCATTTTAAGGAAATTTAGGTAATCAATAGTTAAGAAACGCCCTGTTTTCCATTTTCAACCATTTTCTACTTTTTTTAATGTTTTTTCTTAACTTTTTTTTTTCCCTTTTTTCTACACTTTTTGAATATTGTGCTTCATTATTCTTCGTTAAATATATTATGTCTCATGGTAACAGCAAATAAAATTAAAAATTAATTTTTTTTTTTTATTTTTTTGTCCATCGTCCATAACTGTCACTTTTCCATACTAAGCTTTAAAATACATTGATCTGTCAATATAAGTAATGGCTACTAACATCAACTCATAATATACTAATTGTTTACTTACTTTTACTCCGTAAATCTCTAAGTTTGTATCTCTAGATTTACTTAAAGTCATATACCCGAAGGCTCTTTAGATTGTTTTGATATTTATTTGATCCAAGTTGTTCAAACAATATCTATATTTTTAAATGCCCTACCGCAACACGTGGCCGCGTTATTCTTTGTTTTACACAATACTTATGTAAATGAAATTTGGCACATAGTATTAGTATATTCTCACCGCAATGCGTAGTGAATAAACTCCTTGTTCAAATCATACATAACATGTTTAAATATGATGAGTTGGACAATTTCTGAAAAGAAAATTAGTGATGAATAAAAGTATATAAAATTATGACCTGAAAGGCTGAAACAAGAAAATAATTTCACAATAATGTTCAAAACACCTAAATTCGTATTATACAAGTCTCCTAATATAAATACCGTATTACACAAACCCTAGTTTTCTCTCTTCTATGTGGGCGATTTCCTGCTCCTCTTTCTTCCCTAATCGCATGCCTTGATTACTACCATCCTTGTGAATTATCCTGCTAAGGGCCTGATTCTGTGAGCGTTTCACGTTTGTGATTATACTTCGGTATCGAAGTTCCTTACAGGTGTCGAGGATCTTGGTGTTTCATTTTTAGTTTTGTGGAAATCGTTAGAATTCCTTTTGAATCCTTATCGCGATTGATCCTATACCTTATAATGTTTGTATTATTACTTTAAATCGTTTTGATTTGTTGTTTTAATCGCTCCTTATTTGGTGGCTGTTTAGTCGTGATTTAGGGTTTTTTAGTGTTTCTTTTGTACCTGCGCTTTTAGGGCTCATATCTATATTTGCAGTTATTAATTTGGGTTTTGTTGCTTGGGGATTTGTGCGCGTAATTATTATCATTATTATTGGGTGGAAGCATTAATGGAAGCCGGTTAGGGTTGTTGTGTAGCTGCTGCGAAACCCGAAATTTTTAGGGTTTCTTTCCTTTCTTGCTTCTAATCGTTGTTTATTTCTTTGTTCGTGGGGTTGTGAGAGATGGAAAGTGTGGGGAATGAAGCTAAATGATGAGGTGTCATTTTATACATTATTTCGGGGTCATTTAACCTCCTAAATCATGCAAATATGCCCATATTATGTGCTTAAACGTTTGTTTTTAGGTTTTTAGCACATGGATGACATTTGGAGGAAATACACGTGACTTGGGCTCATTTGGAGAAAAAATGGACAAGACTACGACTCTACACTAAGTATCTTGAAGAACCACGCATAAAGAGCGTGGAGACGGCGTCGCCAGTATAAAGCGACGGCGTCGTAATTTTCAAAGTGACGACGTCGAAGATTTTGTGACGGTGTCAGAACGTAGCCACCTTAAAGTGGATCTAGAACCATCGACGTGGCGACGACGTCATGGCTTCAAAGCGACACCGTCGCGTCGTTTTTTCTATATATACAAAACTGATTTTAGAGTTTTTAGTGTGTAACTTTATATAACTTTTGGGAGACGAACCCTAATTATTCTAGCAGCTTTTAGGTCGTCTTTAGGGCCTCAAAACCCTATTGTAGCTACCTTTAATCCATGTTTTAATCAAGTAAGATTGTTTATCTTTAATCATTCAATATTTATGTGTTGTTTGATTTATTTATGTTCTTGCTTTCTTTATAACATGTTAGGCTAAACCCTCATTTATATTTACTTATGATTGTATGAAATTTAGATTGTAGATCCTTTTAATTTGCTTCTTGTGATGGATGTGCACATTAGGCTTTAGAAAACTAGCCATAAGATATTAAATTGGCATAGATGTCTAAGGAAACGCGAGTGTGTAAAAAGAATACCATCAGTAACAGTCTTTATACTACCTTACCCTTAATATGGTTGATCCCTCTTAAGATATTTCAATTGCATTTAATATACTTTTAGGGGCCTTGTAATAGTCTTCATACTACCTTACTTGTGCGTTGCCTTAACGGAATATTAAATAGACGGCGGGTTCGTGTAATTCGTTCATGACTTAGGAAATACTTACACAGATCATCACAAGTGTGACAAAGCAACATGATTAGGAGAAACAATATAAGGAGTAGTACATGATTAAGTAAATACATCTTTTTATCATAAAGTTATCACCATTATATTATATTATATTTAGCTTAATTAGTTAAACAAACCAAGCTCTCAAAACCATGATTTTACATGCTTTCTATAAAATAAAAATATAAAAAGAATCTTCTCTCAACCCGGTAGACCTCTGTTAGATCTTGATCGAGCCTTCCCAGCCTATTCCCTTATAGAACGATAACAACCCCCGAGTCTTGCCTATACTATACTACAACGATTAGGTGCACTACCTAGGGAGTTGTAAAACTTTTTGTTGAAGTCTAACGACAACCATATCAAGTTTTTGGCGCCACTGCCGGGGAATAGTTAGGTTTCGACCATTGCTTAACTTAGGTCTACTCGCTTGAATCCTTTTAAGTAAGATTTTTATTTTCAGTATATTAGCTTTCTCGTAGTCTATCTTTTCTTTGTTCTCTTTGTTTTGTAAATCACTCTTTCGTTCACCATCATGATGTATGAAAGACCACCAACCAGCCCTTTTTAAAACCCACCACGAAACACAACCTTCCCATTCCAAAATAATACCTTGATGTTCCAACAACATCAAGATGAATCTCTCTACGATGCGTGAACTCGTTTCAAAAACTTAATCCAAAGAGTCCCTCATCATAGCCTCAATTTATGGTCCCTGGCTTAATTCTTTTATGATCATGTTGATAGATATACCAAAATAGACATTAACTATGCAACAGGTGGGAACCTTAGGAGATTAAGTGCTGAAGAAGCATGGGAAACCATTAAGGATTATGCCCAATGCGATAAACAGTGAAAAACCTAACTAACACTATTTCTGACCAAACAATAGCAAATTTAAAGGCTCAATTAGTTGAGAATGAGGTGGTTAGAGTTATGATATCTAAGTGTATATCATGGTTAGATGCATATGATGAGCTTATAGGTGATATGGAGGATAAGGTGGATAATCCAAACCCATAAAGTTCCCCATAAGTCTTCCTATCATTTGAGGAATACACATCGCTCGCGACTTACCTAGAAGAAGTAGAAGAGACTTTAGAAACACTGATAGAGGTAGAACCTTTGGACGAAACATAACTAGAGGATTTAGGCTTGAATACTTGTAATCATTACCTTCCTCTTAGTCCTAGGGAAGTTTCTAGTTTTTATGAACCAGAGCCTCAACCACAATCCTTACCAAATTTTCCATCCTTAGATATAAGTCTTGGAGACAAAAGAGGCCCCGAACCACCCATCAAACCACATAGTCCGGATAGTTTTAGGATGAAGGAAGTAGATAGCTTAACCATCCATACACCACCTTCACCTTACGTGGCGTCTTTCTACACTAAGGATACGTATTGCTATTACCACCCATGCATTAATGATCCTAAGAAACATTATGGATTTAAACCAGGTTTATTAGGACATAGTGGATCCCTAGGTGTTGGTTTTTTGAAATTAGAGATGATAGAAGATGATTTGGAATTAAAATCTAATAAAGTTTCTTTTCTAGCAAGAGAACTTAATTCGCCTGTTAGGCCAAAAGAAGTAGAAAATGTTAGGATTAAAGAAACACACCATTTGGAGCATATAATTCAATAACTGATTTTTCATCATGTGACCCCTTCTCACAATAATGGTGTGTACCATTACTATCACCCACACTTGAACTCAAGTGTAGGGGAACCCTCTTTTTTATCTATTAAATAAGGGTAGAGTCAGGCTCGCGACTCGAACAAAAACAAGCGCTTTTTGGAAGGCAACCTAATATTTATTTTCCCGCATTTAGGAGTGTCTTGTGTTTTAATTCTTTATCGTTTATTCTTTTATGTTTGAATTATTTTGTAACCATGCTTTGTTTTGTTCTTAACTTCGTCTTGTTAACAATCAAATGTATTTTGCATAAAATAAGTGTAGGGGAAAATATCTGGTTTATAAGAACCAATTCAAACATTTAAAATAAATTGTTTAGATTAATTCGCATCAGTTTCGAGTCATATGATTATAATGATTGATCTCAGGTCTTATGCAGTGTTTTACACAGGATTTAACTAATAAAATTACCTGTAGGAATTTTTTCAAGAAAAACAAAGAATAAATCTTCACAGTGAGTGGTGACGGCGTCAGGATTTATCTTGATGACGTTGCTCCACCAGACATGTGAAGATTTGAAAATTTTCAATTATTTTTGAAAAATAAAATGTGTAATATTTAAAATTTGTAATTATCTTGTAAACCTGTAGAAACCTATGATTACATCATCTCTCATCCTATCTTTACTGCTTTTATAGAGTCAACCTTAAAGTTTCGTTGTATATATCATATCCCGCCGATTTTACGCCAGGTGTAGTTGTCTTTGTCTTTGATTTACAGGTTATATTTGATGAGAAGAAGCTTGGAAGTTCTTAGGAAGTTTCATTGGACGATTCTTGGAGGACGATTTAACCAGTTATCGCATGTTTCTTCTCTATTATTGAGTAAACCAGGGGAGTACTAGTTTCTTTTACTTGTTTTCTTTTCCCTTTTGTTTTACAGGTACTTCTATAGAACATTGGAGACAATGTTCAACTTAAGTGTAGGGGGAAATAAGCCTTATAAACTATTCCTTCAATTGTCATTTGCTTTGTCCTTAAAATGATGGGTAATATATCGAAACATAGCATAAAAGGTAATTTTAACCAAAATTTTAAAAAACATTATAACACATACCGACGAAAACCGAGTATTTATAGCGTCTCATGGATAGGAATTTATATGACTAGCACAAAAACCCTCAAATTCCACCCAAAAATGTGAGGTTCGCCTTTAGATCTATAGGAATTCGGGTATCCATCATTGATACCCAAGATAATTTTACCTTTAGCTTGTTCGAGTTAAGGTTCAAATGCAGTCATATGTGTCTATTTCATCGTTACGGATGTATACGTATGGTCTTTGTCGCCTTTTTTGGAGCATTGGTATTGGTTTAAAATTATATGAATGTACCGGTAGTGTATAAAATTCTAGAACTTGTTTTTGTGATGCATCCCGAGACCACATAGTGAGAACTAGGATTTTCTAGATAAGAGGCACTAGGATTAACCCATGTTTAAAACCTGTAATTGTTATGATGGTCACCTCGATCATATAACTCTCTTACACCCTTGTCATGCACTCATTTTTAGTGCAGGATACCCCTAGTACAACCCTCCGAGCCTATGCTTTTCATGGTTCTCATAATTTTCTAGTTAAGTCGGACTATTAATGAAGAGCATTGTCACCCTTGAACCAATTGTTACACCCAAATCGCCTTAGCCTACCTTGTATGTACTCACCTTTAGTACATTATTGTTTTAACCCAAAGTTAATTTTTTGAGTACACGGTTGCTAAGTCCTAGAGCTCAATAAGCTCCATGTTATATTGATCCACCTCAAATCGGGTCATTAGTTAGATTGTAATTATCGAGTATATAAAAATTCAAGTGTAGGGGTGTATCTATAAACCCTCATGATGTATTATGTGTTTAAGCGATGGCAGAGAAAAAGTGTACAAAAAAACTATATATAAAAAAGTGAAAAAAATATACGGTCTGCCATTTGCTTATGTTTATGTTTATCATAGAGTCAAGAAAGGAAAAATAAAGAGATTGATGTAGAGTTTTGTAAAGTTTGTATATCTTGTCCGAGTTTTTGGCTTAGCAACCAAATCAACGTGTATTCTTATAAATAATTAGCTAACCCTTTCACCCCAAATTCACCCAAAAAACCACCCCAAATGTATCCTATCTGTTTCCGTTTCCATTTATGTTATCATACATATACACCCCACAACCCTTAAAAGCCCTCTTTGATAGTAATGATTAGTACTTGCGTTTAGCGGTGGAGGTTTGATCCTTTACCAAGCCTATGGTAATTTATATGCTATGACAAGTAATGAGTGTTAATTTTTTGTTTCCCATAGTTGTTATAATTTATTATACACCCGAGAGAAAGAGAGAATCTCATACACATATGTGAGGTGCTAGTATATGCTTTCAGTGCTTTTAATTACGAGGTCTAGAAGTTTGTGTCGTAAACTACTTTTAAAGAGTAGGTTAAATGCCCCCAATATTGCTATTGTCTAGGTAGAAAAGCCCATTTGCTTGAGGACAAGCAAATCCCAAGTGTAAGGGTATTTGATGAGGTATCATTTTATACACTATTTCAGGGTCATTTAACCCCCTAAATCATGCAAATATGCACAGATTATGTGCTTACTCGTTTGTTTTCAGGTTTTTAGCACTTGGAAGACATTTTGAGGAAATACATGTGACTTAGGCTCATTTGGAGAAGAAACGGACAAGACTACGGCTCTACACCAAGTATTTTGAAGAACCACACATACAGAGCGTGGAGACGGCGTCACCAGTATAAAGCGACGGCGTCGTGATTTTCAAAGTGGCGGCGTCAAGGATTTGTGACGACGTCAGAACGTAGCCGCCTTAAAGTGGATCTAGAACCATCGACGTAGCGACGACATCATGGCTTCAAAGCGACGCCGTCACGTCATTTTTCCTATATATACAAAATTGATTTTAGGGTTTTTAGCGTGTAACTTTATATAACTTTTGGGAGACGAACCCTAATCATTCTAGCAGCTTTTAGGTCATCTTTAAGGCCTCAAAACCCTATTGTAACTACCTTTAATCCATGTTTTAATCAAGTAAGATTGTTTATCTTTAATCATTCAATATGTCTATGTGTTGTTTGATTGATTTATGTTCTTGCTTTCTTTATAATATGTTAGGCTAAACCCTCCTTTGTATTTACTTATGATTGTATGAAACTTAGATTGTAGATCCTTTTAATGTTGCTTCTTGTGATGGATGTGCACGTTAGGCTTTAGAAAACTAGCCATAAGATATTAAATTGATATAGACGTCTAGGGAAACGCGGGTGTGTAGAAAGGATACCATCAGTAACAGTCTTCATACTACCTTACCCCTAATATGGTTGATCCCTCTTAAGATAAGACGGCGAGTTCGTGTAATTCATTCATAACTTAGGAAATACTTACACAGATCATCACAAGTGTGACAAAGCAACATGATTAGGAGAAGCAATCTATGAAGTAGTACATAATTAAGTAAATACATCTTTTTATCATAAAGTTGTCACCACTAGATTAGATTATGTTTAGCTTAATTAGTTAAACAAACCAACCTCTCAAAACCATGATTTTACCAGCTTTCTATAAAATAAAAATACAAAATAATCTTCTCTCAACCCCGTAGAATTCTGTTAGATCTTGATCTAGCCTTCCCAACCTATTCCCCTAGAGAACGATAATAACCCTCGAGTCTTGCCTATACTACACTACAACGATTAGGTACACTACCTACGGAGTTATAAAACTTCTTGTTGAAGTCTAACGACAACCACATCACTAAAACACTCCGTATCTACTTAAAGGAAACTAAGATTTGAAATATTGATGTTAAAATCTTGGGTAAAGATGTGAAACCTATGAAGGCTGTTCATCAAGTCCAATTTGGCGCGGTAAAAGGAGGCTCATCAATGCATAAGGATCCTGTGAATAATGAACCTAAAGGTGACGATACGCTTGTTTAGGTTTCTTAATCACTTGATGGGTGAGAGGATCCTGGGATTATGACAATGAAGACACCTGATGCGGCTGTGAATACATCAAGTATTCCTCAACCAAATTCTTATGTTAATGTAGTTAATGCTGAAAGGAAGACCTCTAAAATTAAATTTAGGTCATAATTTAACAAAGACTGGGTGGATGATACGAACTTTATTCTTCCTGTAGAGAATGTTTCGATTGCTCATAACATGTTTGCAAACTCTTTGGTAGGTTTTATTGTTGGAAAGAGTGTGGCATTTCTGCTTGTTCAAAATTATGTGACGAATACATAGAGTAAATTTGGATTTCAAAAGGTGATGCGTGATGATGATTGTGTGTTTTACTTCAAGTTTACTTCTATTACGGGATTGGAGCAGGTCTTGGAACAAGGACCATGGATGATTCAAAATCAGCCTCTTATTCTCACTAAATGGGCACCTAATTTAGCGTTATCCAAAGATGAAGTTTCTAAGGTGCCCGTGTGGGTTAAAATACATAAGGTTCCAGTGGTAGAATATTCTGAGGACGGTTTGAGTCTAATTGCATCCCAAATAGGAAAACCAATTATGTTGGACGCTTTTACATGTGCCACGTGCACTAAACCTTGGGGGAGAATTAGGTTTGCTCGTGCTCTCATTGAAGTATCGACGGATAAAGAACTAAAGAAAGAAGTTATTATGGTTGTACTAATTTTAGATGGTGAGGGACATACTAAAGAGCGAATGGTCGTTAAATATAAGTAGAAGCCTCCACGGTGCATGGATTATCATGTGTTTGGGCACGACTCTTTAGAGTGTCCTAAACGTGAAGTGGAACCTGTTAAAGAAATGTCTGAAATGTAAACTGATGGGTTTACTACTGTTCAAAATAGGAAGAAGAAGTGAAAGAAGGTTGATAGTGAACAACCACGTCATATTGAGGGTTTAAAGCTCAACAAGCCTAAACCTAAATTTGCGTGAAGTGTTAAACAGAATCAGACAGGTAGTGCCAAACCAAATACGTACTTTGATGATGATATTAACATGGTTAAGCTCAAGAATCATTTTACTGCTCTTCAAGACCAGGATGATGTATTTATTGCTAATGACGTTGGTGAGTCTAGTAAATGGGGTGCTAATGGTCCAGGGAACTTTGAGCAAGCCTTACAAGATAGCGAAAGTGAAATTAAGGAGATGTATAATAAGTACGATTCTAAAGACGATACTCTTAAGGGGGCAAGCACTCCCTCTGAAGACGTTCCCCATGTTTAGTCTCGCTTCTTGGAACATAAGGGGTTTGAACCGCATCCCTAAGCAATGGTAGGTTCGCCAAGTGGTTAATGAGAATCAACTTAGCATGTGCGCCATTTTAGAATCTCATGTTGATATTTGTTTGTTGTCTAAAGTCTGCTCTAGGGTTTTTCGTTTGTGGGAGTGGACGTCGAATGCAAATTTGTGTTCTCATGCCTGCCGTATTATAATGGGGTGGAATGTTGATGTTGTCCATCTTATGGTTATTTCTCAATCTTCCCAGGCCCTCCTTGAGAAAGTCTTTCACAAGGCTACTAGCAAGACTATATTTTATTCCTTTATATATGCAGGTAATATGCAATCTGAAAGGCGTATTTTGTGGTCCGAGCTTGGGATTCAAAAGAATGTTGTTAGGGGTTTACCTTGGATTCTTATAGGAGATTTCAACGTGGCCCTTAATATGGAGGATATATATGCGGGTTCCTCTTCTTTAAACTCTTCAATGTGTGAGTTTAAGGAATGTGTGGCTCATATTGATGTTATGGATATCAATTAATCGGGGCTTCATTACACTTGGAACCAAAAGCCTAAAGGTGGATGTGGTATCCTCAAGAAGCTGGATCATATTATAAGTAATGTGGATTTCATGGATGCATTCCCAGGAGCGTTTGCTATCTTTTAACCCTATAGAATTTTGGACCACTCACCCGCGATTTTGAAGATTCTGAACCTTACCTCTCTTAAGCCTAAGCCTTTTAAAATTTTCAATTTCCCAGCTTCTAAGAGCAAATTCTTAGAACTGGTTGAGTGTCATTGTAATATTAATGTCTAAGGACACAACATGTTTAAAGTGGTTTCTAAGATGAAAATTTTGAAAAAACCGCTCCGGAAGTTGTTGCATAAGCAGGGCAAGCTTCATGAGCATGTGAATAAGTTGCGTATTGAACTTGATACAGTTCAAAAGGCTTTGGATTCTGACCCGGATAATCCTATCCTTCGTGAGGAAGAGAGTGTGTATATTAAAGCTTTTAATGAGGCTAAACTTGATGAGAGCGATTTTTTAAGCAAAAAAGCTAAAGTCGATTGGTTAGAAGCGAGTAATTCTAATTCGGCTTACTTCCACAAATCTATCAAGTGTAGTAATCATCGAAGCAGGATTGAAGTCGTGTTAAATTCTGAAAATATTGAGGTTTCGGGTCCCTATGTGCCAGAGGTGTTTGTGTCTCACTATGAACAGTTTCCCGGCACTTCTATGGCTTGTAATGAGCTGAATGTGGAGGGCCTTTTTTCTAAGACGGTGTCAGCCATTTCGACCTCTAACATGGTTCGTGAAGTTACCAATGAAGAAATTAAACCGGCTATGTTTGATATAGGTGATGATAAATCATCGGGTCCCGATGGTTATACCTTTGTGTTCTTTAAAAAGGGGTGAAATATTTTTTGGCTATGATGTTTGTAATGCGGTGCGTGATTTTTTCTCTAATGGTTGCCTTCTTAAGGAGATTAATCACACTTTTCTTGCTTTTATCCCAAAGGTATCTACTCTTAAAGTTAATGATTATCGTCCTATATCCTGTTGCAATGTGATTTATAAATGCATTAGTAAATTCTCTCAAACTGGATTATGGAGGGTATAAAAGATGTGGTTAGCGATAATCAGTCAACTTTTGTTATAGGTAGGCAGATATCGGATAATATTCTAATCACTCAGGAGCTTATGCGTAATTACCATAGAAATCGTGGTCCCCAATATGTGCGTTTAAGGTTGATATTCAAAAAGCGTATGATACGGTGGATTGGTGTTTTTTGGAGAACATTCTCTCCAGGTTTGGTTTTCACAACACTATGGTGAAATGGATTATGGCTTGTGTATCCTCTACTTCGTTTTCCCTTATTATTAACGGAAATATTCATGTATTTTTAAAGGGAAAAGAGGGCTTAGACAAGGAGATCCTCTTTCTCCTTACTTATTCACTATGGTTATGGAGATTTTGACTCTTATTCTAAAAAGACGTGTTTGTTTATCGGATTTGTTCCGTTTCATAAGCACTGTGAAGAGCTCGAGATTATTAATGTTTATTTTGCAGATGATCTTTTCATTTTTGCTCGTGGGGATTTGAATTCAGCTTGTGTTATCATGGAATCTCTTGATGAGTTTAAAAAGGTATCGGGTCTTGTTCCAAGCATTCCAAAGAGCATGGCTTATTTTTGTAATGTTGTTTATCATATGAAGCTTTCTATTCTTAGTATCATTCCTTTTTCTGTAAGAGAGCTCCCGGTTAAATATCTAGGGGTGCCCCTTATTTCTTTGAGGCTTTTGAATAGGGATTGTAAAATTATTGTTGAGAAAGCTAAGAACTGGATAGGGGATTAAAAGAATAAGTCTTTATCATTTGCTGGAAGGCTTCAACTATGTAAGTCTGTTATCTCGTGTATGCATGTTTATTGGGCTTTGGTGCTTATGATTCCAAAAGGTATTATTTATGATATCCATCAGCTTATCTATGATTTTTTATGGTGTAATGGCGAATATAAGCAAGATAAAGCGAAGGTTGCATGGGATGTTATATGCTTTCCTTTGAGGGAAGGGAGCCTTGGTCTTCGTAGTCTTGATGTTTTTAATATTGCATTGATGACTACTCATATTTAGTGTATTATGTCTAATAAAAAGTCCTTATGGGGTCGATGGATACATACTTACAAATTAAAAGGGCGTTATTTTTGGGACATTCCTCTTAAGGATGGTATAAGTTAGGGTTGGCTAAAACTCCTTCAACTTCGAGACCTTGTAAGACCTTTCTTTTGGGTTAAATTGGGAAATGGTTCTAATACTTCGCTTTGGTTTGACAATTGGTGTGAATCATGCCCTCTTATCCGGTTTCTATCCCCTAGAGACATCGCTAGGGAGGGTTTTCACATCCAAAGCAGCGTGGCTGATTTGGTGTCAAATGGTTCGTGGTCGTGGCCCCAATCGTGACTTCTTAAAGCCTCGGATTTAGGTCTGATTCCTGATCCTGCCTTAGATGCATCTAGGGCTGATATTAGGCAATGATGTGACATCAATGGTTCCTTGTTGGCGTTTTCTGTTGCAAAGGCATGGGAAGCCTTTAGGCCGAGAGGTATGCAGGTAGATTGGTTCAAGATAGTGTGGTTTTCTCACAATATTCCGCGACATGCATTTCATCTTTGGTTAATCATGCAGAATAGTCTTAAAACGCATGATAGAATAAGGCAATGGGATGTTGGTGTCAATACCAGCTTAAACCTGCTTCGTTGTGCCTTGTGCGATACTCAACCGGACACTCATGCTCATCTGATCTTTGAATGTCCGTTTTCGTCCAAGGTGTGGTTATATGTTTGTGACCTTGCTAGAATGCATCTTATCCCTCCTATTATGCAAGACATTATCTCCTATTTACAGCCGATGATTCATAAGAGAACGGATTTGAGTATTTTTGGTAAACTTATTTTGGCTGCCTCGTCTTATTTCATTTGGTTGGAGCACAATAATAGAGTGTTTAAGAAGGTGAAGAAATCTCCAGAAGATATTTGAGAAATCATCATGGTTACGGTTCGTCTAAAACTTCTTACATTTCGTTTTAAGAATGCCGCTATGGTGAATCAGTTGCTTACGCGTTGGAAGATGCCTAAGTCTTTTAGGCTTTATGTTTAAGTTTATCTTGGTCCGTGATGATTGCTGATTGTTCCCTTGCTATAGGTCCTAGATAGGAGTGTTTCTCTCATATTAGGATGTTCTCTTGGAAGGCTTGGAAGTTTATTGATAGTGTTGGCTTTTACTTGTATTGTTTATATACATATAGTTAGGCCTAGTTGATTGTGGCATGTCACAATCGTGTGTAGTTGGAAGTTCAAGTTCTTACTTGAGGTTAATGTGGTACTTTAGTCACATTCCTTTGTACTTATTTGCGGTGATTAATACAATATACCGGGGTAATCCCTTGACCAAAAAAATATCGTATCATACAAGTCCCCTAATATAACTACGAACAATGTTTCTTTAGAGATTTAGGTTGTGTTTGTTATTGTCAAAAACATCTGAACCACGTTTGACGTCTGACCAGTCAGACGCGGTCAGACATAGTGGTTGTTTGTTTTTCTATTGCGATTCAGACACAGTCAGATCTTGAAGCTCTTACCTGAGTCAAAGGTGTTGATCATGTCTTAATGCCTCTTATCCCTACAAAAACCTTGCCTTCAACCCATATGAACCCTCAAAACCCTTAACACTCCATTGTTTATGAGTGTTTTCAGGCTACATATTTTTCCGGTGATTATACTCGTCGGAAAAAAGAGGAAGAAGAAGCACTCGTGGGAAGGGGAAAAGGAAAGGTTGGGAAATGGAACTTTGACTTTAAGATTCAAGTGTGTAGTCATTAGTTGTGTAGTACTTAAAAGGTTATTTATAATACTATATAACAAGGTTTTTCAAGATCGGGATCCTACCCATGATCGTTTTCTTCTTTGCAAGATCGAGATTGTAAAGTCGGATCGGGATCGTAAGATTCTACTATAATGTCATTGTCTTAATAGTCTATGTAATATTATATAAATTTACAAATTATTATATATCATAAACATAAAATTATATGAATGCTTCAAAGTTATATGAATGTTTTATAGAAATATTGTCCTAAATTATGATTATGAAATGTTTAAGAAGATTAACATGTTGTTTTTAAAATTCTACAAAACACAAACAATAAATTTATAGCTTTAGTTTGTGGTTCGAGAAAAATGTAAGATCGGATCGGAGTAGATCTTAAGATCCTATGGTCAAGATCGAGATCCTATAAGATCCTAAGCATGCAAAGATCCTATGTAGGATCAGGATCGTTTTTACTTTGTAGTATCGTAAAACCGTAAGATCCTAAGATCATGATCGAGATCTTAACAACCATGCTATATAATATTGCATCCAAAATATTTATAATACAAGATAATATTACACACCCAAAATAAGATTCATAACTTTTTGTGTCTTTAACTTTATAAAATGAGTGTCAATTGTAGGCGAGTAGATCAGTTTTTTCTCATTAAATAAACACGACCCGATAATTAAACTAATGATTTATATTGTTTTGAAATTATGATAAAATAGTTTTGTTCAATGTTTACGTAAGTTATTTATTCATTGTATTGTTATGGATTAATATATACTTAAAAAAAGGGATAATTAAAACCATTCAGAGAATTATAAAAAACAAACAACATTATTTCATTTAGATTCAGACTTTATAACCAACTCTTACCAGTAAAATGCAGTAGTCAGATTCAGACCCAAAACATCTTATGAAACAAACAACACCTATCAGTCGTCATAAACATTAACTAGATATCACAAGGCAAAACTAAAACTACATCGTCTATACTACGTATGTATGAAAGGGTGAACATAGATAATTAAGCAGGAAACAACTGAATAATTCAGTTCTAACCCACATTAGCATTCTTCTTGCTATTCTTTGCCAGTTTCTTTCACTTCATCTTAGACCTTAATATTTCATCCTTAACACTGTTGTTGTTCACATATGCGAAGATACAAGGCAATGCACAAACATAGGGACGGCCATATAGTTCCAATCCTCCATTAAATAAGATACCAAATCTTGCCAGCCACATAATTGACTTTTCCAATAGTTTTCCAACTATTAGATTTCAATGTTTCCCAATAACAACCTTGTAATCATAGGTGCACGAATCATAACCAAAACCACAATGTAATGGAAGTCCACTAAAACAAAATTCGGGCACAATTTGCATATTTTTCACCTCTCTTGTTGAAGGATTGGTTACTACGACTTGATCACTTACGGATAACATGCATACAAAGGCCATTGGATGAACCAACAATTTCCCATCTGTGGTACCAAAATTTACAGTTATAAAATAGTTCATGCTTAGGACTGTTGTTTGGCATAACGATCCTTGTATGTCCAAGCTCACATTGATCGCTATTCTTGCGATCATGGTTTTAATGAAAAATGCTAGAACCACAAAGAAACTCATACAAAAATTTTCACCTTATAATTAGTAGTATTTTCAAATTTACTTTTCAATTATCTCTCTTATATGCATCCACAAGTTTACATGACACATCATTGTGTGGATAGTTTTTTGTAAACTTTTTGTGGTTCTAGAATTACTCGATTGTAATTATAGTTTAGATGATGAGATTTAACAAAACGAATAGTCGATATAATAGATTGCCATGACTTACCTACACTCTTGTAAGGGAGTATGTACATCATTAGCACCCAATCTTACGAGTATGTCCTCAACCAAATCTAACACAAGCTCTCCCATTCAAACCCTAGTATACAAAGTTGGTGAAACAGCATAGTAAATAGGAAAACACACGCTAGCTAGGATGCTGCCATACATGATACATGTACGTTTGTTAAGCATAGCATGTGTG